>BMAO01003614.1:0-20987 GCA_019973975.1 Trichonephila clavata | reverse complement strand
AGCCCAAATTAAAAGTTATTAAGTAGAGTAATTATACATATATCAAATATATATACTATTTTCAAATTCTAAGTTACATTCCAGTTTTCATTTGTCTTTGCTATCCCCCCCCCTTAACAATTATATTCCATCACCTAATAAAGATTTGTCAAGAGAGAGAAGGGAAAAAAGAAACAATGAAATGACATTTTTTCCATTATACGATTGTATCTTGTTTGTGAGTCTAGTTTGGGAGAATTGCCGCACAAACGAAATGAGACAAATGGAGGGCAAAAACGCAACGAAATAAGGATACGATTTTAATATATTTCTTCAAAATCACGCATATTTTCAATATATCTGATATTCTATATCGAAACCATCCTTACTTTTCTTGCAAGGTTATCTACATCTCCATTTCATATTCTTTAGAATATTATAATTCCGCTTTGTTATTCCTTAAATAGTTTCCGAAACATATTTTATAAAGAGTATTTTTATCGTATTCTGGAAATGCATTCTATGATTACTTTAAAATGCTAAAATTAGGAAAAATGCAATAATTTATGAACTAGATTTCGCTCGAAAAAAATTTTTTTCTATTTACTTGGAAATTTTTAATCTTTTTTGTGTATTTTAAGATTTTCTTTTGAAATAATTTTCTAACTTTTACTCAAAATTAGATATCCAAATGAATAATCGATTTTCAAACACTCATTGATATTTTTCAAAATCTTCATTTATTTATTTATATTGCATGCCTACATCTTCTAAAAATCAGCTTTTTTTTTATTACAACAGTTGAATAAACTATGTTTATATATGAACATTTAAACTTACTGTGAATAACAGCAGCCAAAGTTAATCTCACCGTCTCATTTATTCTTATAATCCACAAGTGATCAAATAAATCTACAGATGAATGATAGTATCTTTAAAAATATCAAATTAATCACATAATAAGTTCACCCAACGTCGATTTTAAATAACATTCTTTCTCCAACTGAACAAATATATTTATAATAATTACTGAAGATGCCAACTAAGCATCACACATAGTTCTAATGGCAAACGATTTTTATCTCGGCAAATAAATTAGATAAATTACAGTTACATGAAATATTGAATTAAAGCAGACGATAATTATATGGAAGAGAATTTTTCAACTATACGTGTACATTATCAATGTAAATTAAACTGTCGATTTAAAGTTGGTTCAAAATAACGAAAATAAATTCAAATAGAACTAAATATTTTACTATATTGAACAACTATTTATCAAATGTAAAAAAAAAAAATTAGATTTTGAATTTGGTGAGTTTATATCCTTTAATAAACAGTATTTCACATCTAGACAAAAAAAAAAAAATTTTAAATCTCTTTGCATCAAAAAAAAAAGTTTTCTTATTCAAATCCAAAGCTCCAAAATTTATTTGCTGCTATATAAAACTAGAGTATTTTTAGTTTTCAGTGTATAAAATCTCTAAATGAAATTTAGTTTGTCTTGAAACGAAATCGTGAAATAAAAATCGAAGCAAAGTAACAGCTATATATTATTATTTTTTGTGAGTGTAGAAGTTGTACAATTTCGAGAGAGAGAGAAAAAACATTTTGTGGAAAAATAAACCAATTCTTAAAAATGCATGTGTTCTCTTCACAACTTTTTAATCAATAAAAATAAACTAGGGACATTTTTTTTTCCTAATCATCTATAGTGTTACAGCATGATAAAATAAATTATTTTATGTAATATTCCGATGAATTTTAATACATAAAAAATTACATTAGAATACAAATATTGCTAATATATATCTAAAGCTAATTTAGAGGAAGAATATTAATGCTTCAAAATTTGCAAGATTATTATTTTTTATTGTTTAATTATGTTTCATCTTAAAATAGTGTAAATAATTTATATCTGGATGATATATTTACACATTAACATTGTTTTTTGTTGTATTTACTTTTATGATAAAAAATACAATATTCGCAAGTAACGTCTTGCCATACGCTACAATGTCGTTTCGAAGGAAACTTGGCGAAACACTGGACATACAGCCAAGTTGGCATGATTTCTGCCGACCAAATTTGACGACTTTAGCTACCACGTCGGGGACCAATTTTGGTGACTAGGTGACCATGAGAATCTTTTGGAAGTTACTGGAGAAATCTATAGCATCATGATCTATGATTTAAGCAGATTTTTCAAGAAATCGCTGTAAATAAGGGGCGGGGTGAGGAACCTTAAGTAAATCGTTCTTGGCACTTTTTTTCAGTTAATTGATATTTTAAAGAACCATTTTTAATCACCATGTGCTTTATGCATAAATAAATTATATATGGAGTAATAATTTTTATATATGGAGATATATGAAAAGTATTATCAAGAATTTGACTTCTATACTGAAGTCGTCAAATATTATTGAAACAAGCCTTTATTCAGTTTAAATTTAGTTCATTCTCAAACTAACATCAGATTTTCTTTCGTATAAAAGCTTAAAATGTATCAAAAACTTCTTCTGTGATATTTACAAAATCTTTGGAAATGTTTTATGTAACTGAAATATTTTCTTCTCGTATATAATGTTAAGACATAGTTTGCTCATGCATGAATTGAAAAAACAAGAATTTAATCTATTTTTAAAAAGGACGATGATAAGAAGCAAGTAATTTTTATTTGAACTTCTTTCAAAAGTATACAAATTAATTATATTTTTCTTTGTCTCTATAGGACTGTAACAAGTGTACACTATTTAAAAACCTAGAAGTTTGCCTTAATATTAGAGCTAAGCTTATATATGGTAACTTTATGCAGTAATATAATTCTTGTTAAACCTTCATATTTATTAAACTGGATATTTGCTTAAAAGATTCAAAAAGAATTCTTTAAAACTCTTATTTTTTTACACCAAATGTCAAGGAGGTTATTCTCTTTGCTGAAGAAATCATTTTTCAAATAATACAAATAATTAATGCAAAAATATTCAACCAAACCTTGATAATAATTTGGCTATAAAATTTAATGCGAGCTTTGTTGGATACTAGTAATGAAAGTAAAAAAAGAAAAGGGTTTTCGATTTTGCACTTATGTCTTAGGTCCATTCACTAACTATATTTTACCCCCTTCAAAAAGAAAAGTGATATTTAATGTTACTTCAAATTAAAATTTCAGTTTAAGATTTCTGTTTTACAGTTATCGGAATCTGATGAAAAGGGTGCTGTTCCTGACTTGCCTAAGCCCAAAGAAAATGTCTGGAGGTCTGACAGAGGTCCTATTTTGCCTGTGCCTGCAGTCATACGACCCACGCTTTCTAAATATCGAATTGAAGTAAGTGTTCGGTTTAATATAGTAATAATGTTTTTACCTAACTGGAACATGCTTTAAAATAAGGGTTTTCAACCCGTGGCTTGCGGGCCGCAAATGGCCCCCTGAAGGTATTTTAGTGTCCCTTCAATTGAATTTGAGCCATTTAGAAAAAAAAAGGCATTGTCTGCTTTTTGTCGTAAAAAAACGTCACTTTTTCATGTTATTCCTGATATTTAAAACATTTCACAGATATGTTTGATATCCATTTCAGAAAATTTTCTGAAAATGAAGAAAGTTTTTTAAAATTTCACTTTTTCATAAATATTTTTAAATATAAAAAAAATCTGACTATGCATAAAATCTCAAAAATATTTGGAAAAACGGTGGACTCTTTTATCAATAACAGCTTTTTTGCCATGTATTTTAATTCAACTTCCATTTAACTTTTTTGAAGCCGATATATATACAGGGTGGTCCTAAATTCACGGTACAAACTTTAAGGGTAGGTATAAGACTATCTAACAGTCATTTATTGTATAGGAATGTATGGAAGCAAGTGACGCGGGAGGCACAAACACAAAAAATAAAAAGACAAAATGAAGTAAAAGTGTTATTGAAAGTGTTGTTAACAAGCGTAATGTTCATAACTGTTCAGTACATAAACTATGAAGTCTAGGTGCAGCTCACATTGCTGTGCCACCCACTGGCATTCGGAGAAGATAGCCTGTCGAATTCAAAGTTTGTACTCGCTGAAAATGAAAGAGGTGTAAGCGATTTTCATTTAACACTTATGTGATGAGCAACAGCTCTCGTATTTGAGTGTGGCTTCACTGACAGAATGCTTAAGAGGCTTTCTCCAGGCTTGGACTGCGTACAGCTTTTTGTCGAACAGCATCATGTCTGGTGAAGGGGAACAAATGTGTTTCACAAAGTTGACGATCTAACCGCTGAAAAATTCTGTGACCCAGCATTCATCGATCGGAAACTGCGTGTGATACATTCGTAGCGCAGCTCTGCCGTTACCATTTACACGGCCGTACATGTAATGCATGTATGTATTTGCGGCATACGAAAAATCTCCCATCGTAAACGTCAGCTCTATTGTGAATCTGCTCTCTGCTCTCAAGCAATCTGCTCTCTTTTAAAGTCACCAAAAGCTTTTCTGATGGCATCGTAAAAACAAAAACAATTAGTTTTATAAACTTAAAAGAATCTTAACTTGAAATAATAGAATAAAATACCTTTGCAAGTACATTTTATAAGACATTAATAAATATTTTCTTTAGTTACAATTTAAAGAAGAATAAAAATAAATTGAAGTGACAAGACATTTGACCACTATTTTAAATATATATACACAGAGAAAGAGTATGAAAAGCTGCTGTACATATCTTCAATATTTAAGTATTATAAAAACATTTTTTTTTAAAGTCAGAATATTTTTATGGCAAAAATTAAATGCTAAGGAAAAGACAAATATACAATCGTCTTTGCAAATAGCATTTATTTTTCTATACTTTTAATATGAAAAACAGGCAGCTTTCAAAACAGTTATATAATTATGCATCTTTTATTTTATACGTAATATAAGAAATGGATATTTTTCAATGTGAACAAATTACTAAACTATCAAATCTAAAACTTTCCATTCCATTTACATGATGTGATACCTAAACTGAAGCTACATATTGTATAATTACTTAAAACAAGACATTCTTGTAAATTGCCTTGTTCAAAATGTCAAATTGTCAGAGTAAATGCTTTGAACTACGAACTTTAATTGGCAGTTACAAGGGCTTTTAACTGAAATATTTAAATCTGTTTTATAATCTGAAGTTGGCTACTTTCCAATTACTGTGGCTTGGAGAGAAACATTAATTTTGCGAGCAGCTGGTGTGCGGTGAATTTTGATCTTGGCTCTTGTGTAAAACAATTTATTTCATTATTTTTTTAACGTTAGTCATTCAAACATGTTTCAAACAACGAATTTAAATTTGAAAGAAGTTCTTACAACTAGATGTTATTTTTAGCAGTAAATAAATAGAAATGTTACGAGAAAAGTAAATTTCTAAATTAGTAAATGAAGTGTAACTTCAGCTGTAAACAGATGTTGCTTTTTTAAGTATCTTCTTCATTTTGAATGCTTAAAATTTCCTCGTAGTTTTAAATGTGGTTAGTTTTAAAAACAGCTATTAATAATAGAAAATTTTGAAATGACTTATAATTGAATTTGATTGTTTGAATTTTGTATTCTTGAGAGTTTTAAATTCTTTCATATGTAACTAAAAAATCTGTAATGTTTTATTTGTTTTATTAATAGAATAAATGCACAGTAAAAGTAAGAATTTTGCACAAATATTCTTTAAAAATCTTTTAATATATGTGAGATGTGAGAATTTTAACGCTTAGAATTTAATGAAAATCTTGAACATAAAGCATAAAAAAACATCTATTTACGAAACTTTTCGTTAAAACTAGCCTTCACGAATCTTTTCCCATTATGTTCATAATGAAATTTGTAGAATGTTTGTTAGATGATTTTTTCACGAATACATTGTAAGAAAACAAATAATGAAAGTTAATTAATAATAAATGCATTCGTGACTATTTTTAGATCTTTACTTCGTTTTATGTAAATAAAAGCTGATATATTCAAAGAATTTTTATCAGATTTTCTTTCATGCAGTTTTTTCACAAACAGAATATGTACAAAGAAAGGAAGCTAAATACATACCTTATTTAATATTAATTCAAAACAAACGCTTTTTCTTCATATGTAAGGATAAAGTGTTGTGTGTGAATATTGTGTGTTTTTCTCAATTAAATCTGTTAGAACTTATCTTTATAAGACTGAAGGGTAATTACAATTTAAATTTCAAAGTATACATTCTTGCATTCTACACCGATATGAAATAAATTATGCAGTCTTAAATTTGTTTTCCAGAAAAATGTAACGTTTTTTGTTTTCGTGTCTTCTTATTTTCATTATTTTTATTAATTGCATTAAAAGTGTGATCGGTTAAATTATTTGTGATTAACAAAAATCGAAAGTCAAACTACAAAATAAAAACGAGACGATATCTTCCAAAAAAAAAGAAGAAAAAAATCAACTGGAAAATAACGTATGAAAGCTTTTTTTTTTTTACAATACTAACAATTATTAAATTTATTTGCTTATAACGTTGACTCCAGTCATTGTACTCGTTTTAGTTTAAATTACAATCAATCGTAATCGGCTTCGTATAAAATAAGGCTCACCGGAGGACTTTTTGGATTTTCATCTTAGTTAATTAGAGAACGACTAATTATGTCATTACGGTGTATTCGAAGATATTATATACACAACTGGGGATTTTAAGTGGAGTTAAATGATTGATTAGAAGGGAGCGTACTGGTCACATATATATTCAATACTAAGTCAGCTGTATGAATATGCCACAATGGATGCTATAAAAAATTATTCATACAATTTTAAGAGACTTTAGGGGAAGATTTGTACTAATGCAAGCCCATTTAATCATGTGATAAGAGAGGAGAGAGGCCAATATTACTCTAAACTTTTCGTACTCATGGAACCCTTAGAACTATGTTGAATTATATTCCCTTGCCCTTAGAATATTCCTTTATAATTTTAAATAAAGAACATGTTATAGGTTCCTTACGGGAAGTCGATTTTAAAAATACAGAATTATTTATTAAAATTTTTTAACATATTATTATTGTAATTTACTTACACACCCAAGTGTCACCTACCTATGCATTACATTTAGTGAATGAAATATCTGCTTTATTTTATTATTATTTATTTTTTTTTGCAAACTGTCGAAGTCTAGCCTGATAAAATTATTAGCAATTGAATCTCACATTTTGCATTTAATTCGTTTTTATATTTCGTTTTATAGACATTCAAGATGATAAATTCTTTTAAAATTATTGCTCTGAATGTTTATAGCTGTATGAAAATCCTGTGTATTTCGTATGAATTCGCAACCTAACATTTAGGAGCTGTTCTAGTTTAAATTCATATTTCAACGTCGAATCTGTTAATATGTCGTTAAGCTGTTTCCTTACCTTCATTATAGAAGGTTTTCTTTTTCACAAATATAAAAGAAAATGCATTTTCCATTAGAAAAGTATTTAGTTGTACAAAATATTGCACTAACAATTGTAAAAATTTTCCATGAAACCCGGGATAGCAGACAACAGAATATTCACCATCTAGTTGGTAGCACGTATAAAGATAAAAACTTTTAATATTATTTTATATAAAAGTTTTGAAAGTATTACAAAATAAAGTTATATATATATTATAATATATAATATTATATATATATATATTATATATATATATATATATATATAATATATATATATAATGTATAAATTTTTTTTTCAATTTTATTGAATAAAATGAGCATTAGAAACCTATAACCTATAAAAACTTGATAGAGAACGGGAATCCATTTTGATACACATTTATAATTTTCATTTAGATTTTTTATTTTTGAATCATTAGACATGGGTATGCCTCATGGAACCCCAGGGTTCCATAAACACAGTTTGAAGAATACTGCTTTAAGGCAAAGATCGCCAAACCATCGAACGCGCTCCACTTGTAGCTCGTGGAGACATTTTCCGGTTTGCTTTGATTCCTTCACTGAGTGGACGCTGGGAATAGCTGACTACACAAAAATTGTTTCTCCCTAGCAACTGCTTATTACCAGTTTCAACTCTTATTTGATTATGCACGCGCGAGGTAGAGCGCGTAATGATTTTTGTGCGTATATTAGACATTTGATAACACAGATTGTTTGATTTACGTATTGGCACTATATATATATATATATATATATAAGTTAGGTCTGTTCTAATAAAGGCATGTTCACGTAAAAAGCTAAAAAATAATCACTTTCCTTCGGAATGGAAAACGGATTACTTCTTCCCCAAGGCAAAGGATAAATGTGTGTATCCTGCTGTATCCAAGCGCATAAGTTGGGAAGAAAGGGAACATCAAACGTCACTTCAAAACCAACAACTACCTACTCTCTCATTATTAAAAAACTGGTTGATGACAAAAAAGAGTTATATCCTTTTCCTTAAAGCTAATAAGTCATTATATGTGTTATTTATTACTTACACTTTAATTTCGTTATTGTGTACAACTCAATTTCAGTTTCTTTTTGTTACATACAGTTTAAAAATATATATTTCTTATTTACTATAGAAATATAAGAGTATGGCAACAAACAAGTCAATTTCTTATTTCAATGAAAAATTTATGCGCTGGCTTTTTAATGTTCAATTCAAATGTCCCAAATTATTGGCGCAATTGAGTAATGAGCAATTGTCTTTGCCGTCGCCCTTGACCTTGGCTCACAACTAAAAATTATTTTCTCAAATACTACATAATAAAAATATTTCTTTTGCATTATACTTTCAATAAAGAGAAAGCAGTTTATAACCAATGTGATTTGCTGATTCATACCTGGTGAACTATAAAATTGGATACAGAAAATTTTGGCTGACAAATTTGATTCTTCAGTTTGCTTGAAGTTTAGGAAGAGTTATAAGTATTTAAAAAGGATACCAGTTTGACATTTAACAAATGCCTGAATATGAGTTGGGATAATTGCAATAAAATATATATAATTGTTTTTATTAATAAAAAAGAATCGATGAAGTGGCTTACGATACATTTAAAACGCCTAATTCTGGAACTCAATTTATTAACATTCAGTACTTCTTTTTGGTTCAAACTTATTTTCTTAGGTTCTATTTTGGGGACTTCGAGAGCTAAAGCGTGTCCATTTAATGACCGTTGATCGTCCCCGAGTGGACATAGAGTGTGCTGGACATGTACTCCAATCTTCCATCATACTCAATTACAAAAAGAATCCAAATTTTTCAACTCCAGTCAAACATTTTGATGTGGTAAGTATTAAAAACGTACTTTCTAATTATAGATATAAGTATATTATAATTAACAAGTCATTAAAACGCATTTAAAGCTATTTTTTTAAACTCATTTTCTAACTTAAATAGTAATTTTCGTCAGCAACCAAACAATAAATACCTCATATTTTTAGTAATTTTATTCGCTTTCCTTGCTTATATTTTTTTTATTTGACAGACTTATAATATTATGTGGAAAAAACCTATCTAGCAAAGATATGGAGACTAGTTTAAATAAAAATCGAAGTATTTACACGCGTCACAAAAAAGTGCTTATATATACTACAATTTAAAATATATGCCAAATATTATGATACAGAATACTTTAAATTATCATTAATCCGAACCTTTCAAACCGTACAGCTATAGAAAAATTATTCATTATGAAACGCGCTGGAAAACGTGAGTTATCTGGTTTTTATAAATCTTTTGGATACATATGTAGATATTGTGAACATTTGAGATACGTGTGGGATTTATTTGCTCTCGAAATTAATGCTAAAATAAAACAACAAAAAAAAGATCAGTCATTTCTTTAAACCGGTGAGCGTGTTGGCAGTAAAGATGAGACAATGTCATTATATCATTAAGAGGTGTTTTTTTTTTATTTAATACTAATCGCGTAAATGACGCATTTACTTTTACAAATTACTAACATTTTGCTTTTTTTTAATCGCAAAACATCTTTTTATTTTGCTGTGTACAGAATGCTTATCTCGAAACTTTAATGGACTACTTTGCTTAATCCAACGCTGATCCAGCTTAGTGAAGTTCTATTGTAGTTCGATAATTTTAGAGCAGGGGTGTGTCAAACTCAAATGCTCATTTGGGTCAAGCAAACAAAGTTTAACTAAAGGTAGGCCGCAAAAAATCATAATTCACAAAAATTTAGATTTCTTTTGAATAATGCATTATAATCATTATAATAAACATGTAAAAGAACAAGAAAAATTAAATGTTTAAGTCCTGACACTTGACATCTGTTTTCTGCTACTATCTCTCCAATTTCGAGGGAAATTTTTTTATTTTACAATATATATATGTGTGCCGATATATTGGTTGGGCCTCCAAAATGCTTGTTGTGGGCCGTATAAGGCCTGAGGGCAGTGAGTTCGACACCCCTGTTTTAGAGATTTATGATAAAGAAACCTTCTCTTAAAAATATAGTCACTTTATAACGTTGGGTGTCAAACTATTAAGGTGGGCGCCAAATTATAAGGGGTGTGACCCAATGTAATAAAGGGACACTCGGGGAATGGGTTCTTAACTAAGTCCACTAGTTAATTTAAACACGTTTATTGGACAAAACAAACATTAATATAGATAATTAGAGAACAAATATTTAGTTTACAATTGAAAGGGATCGGAGCGCATGCTCTACGTCCATACAGTTCGGAAGCTTGGCCATCACTGAAGATAGTTCTACCCGCTAGAGGGCGTGAAAGTCTTTCTACTGTTAAGGTGTCCGACTAGGTTATTTATTTTGAAAAATAAATATTTTATTGGCATTTAAATTTGATGATAATGATTTTTCATCAAAATTACTGCATGTTGTAAGCTAAAAATGGCTGTAATATGTGATGAAATGTAGGTGTCATAAAACCTGCGGTTTGTTACACTCTGAAGAGCCCGTAACATATATGTTACAAATTTCATCGAATTTGATTGGATTGTTTTGGAGATATCCCGTTTTTCGTGCACAAATTATCGTAAAAATTTCATTTTTCAAAAACGCATTAAAAAAATATTTTTATAAGTTAGACAAAGTAAATGCTATAAAAACAACTTAAAAAACTCTAGTTTTATTTGTTAGTCCTTCTTTCTCAATAATTATATTTCTTTTTTCCCTAATAGCCCAAACATTACCAAATATCAAACACCTAAAAAGCACTTTTTCAACCTAGTCGGATACCTTAATATGTGAGGAGAGGGTTTACAACTTTTAATTTTATCTAAGTAGGTATATATTAGTATGGAATTTTATTGAATAAATTATTCCAAATAAAGGTGAACTCCTAAAATTATTTGCTCTAATGTACAAACTCTTAAGGAAAGAATGCAACTTTTCGTTTGAAAGATAAAAACTGGAATGAAAGAAATATATCAGATTATCTCAGATGTTAAATAAATTTGAGCATAGCACAGTCAAAAATAATGAACATCTTCTGTACTATATACTTAAAATTTAATACAGATACGAAATTTTAAATAAAAAAAAATTACAAATGTTCTTAAATTTTATCATTACATTTTTCCAGGAATTACCTGATCAAGAAATGTATTGCCCTCCCCTCACCATTCGAGTCATGGACTGCAGAAGCTTCGGTCGTTTTACTTTAGTTGGAACACACGTCATCAATTCTCTACAGAAGTACGTCTTCAGACCCCTGACGAAGAAAGAAAGCAACATGTCTCGTAAGTGTTTGAAGGTTTTCATTACTTTTTATTTAAAAAAATCAGATCCCTGTTATATGCTTTTTCAAAAGATATTAGATCACAATAGCGTTCCTTTTCAAATGTAGGGTCTAAAATTAAAAATTTTCAATTGAAAATGAATCATATTGTGGTGAAAATAATTAAGTAAATTTCGTTATAAACTCAATGATTGTCCCTCAAAATGATATTAGAATAATCGGTTAGTGATTTTTCTTTAAGAAATTCGAGAATGATTAATTCCTTTTGTATTGATTTCTTTCGGTATTTTTTCGTTACAAATACACAATTTATATTTTGCGTCAAATTGGGGCGTTTAATCTTGTTTCTTTCCTTTATGCTAGGCGTTCATAGAGCTATTAATATCAATCAGAAAGACGCCTAGACGAATTGAAATAAACTATTTTCAGAAAATTAGTCGAAGCATAGAAAAAAGGGAAGGGGGCAAATGATACGGTCATACAGAAAAATACTTTTATTTATGTATATTAATGCATATTTCTTAATGTATTATTTTTTTATTTCTTTTCATTGATCAGTTTCTTCTATATTAATTAAATTGAACAACTGTTTTATGCATCATTTAGTATGCGCGAAATACTTGTGCGTAATGCTTTTTTTATACAATTACGGGGGGGAAATCCCTACACCAGGAAAGCATTGTACAGTAACGAAATTTTGGAAATACGTTTGTCTAAGTAACACATTTAAATGATTAAATTTTCAAGATCACATGTTAATGTAAGCGCGAAAAGAGCCATTTCAGACGCAAAATGATGGTTTTATAGTAGCAATCATTTCGCTTACCGAATTTTGAAAGCAAGCATGCAAACGTGTGTACTTTGCGTCGTAAAGGTACGAGATGTCAGCTTGTGAGACGGGGTTCTATGGTTTTGCACTTGAACGGTTTATACATTAATGGTTCATAATGGAGGACGCTGAATTTGTTGTCAATTTATGTCCCATTCATGCTCGATTGGAGAAACATCTGGTGATCTAGCAGACCAAGGCAACACGTCGAGACTCTGTAGAGCACGTTAGATTACATCAGCGGCTTGAAGCCTCATATTATTCTGTTGGAGAACATCCCCTTTACTTTTGTCCATAAACAGCAGCAAAACTTGTTGAATTGCTAGACTGGCATACACATTTGCTGTCAGGGTACATGGGAGAACTACAAGAGTGTTTTTGCCATCATAGAAAATTGCTTCCCAGGCTATAACTCCAGTGGAAGATCCAGTGTGTCTAGGCTACAGGCAGGCTGATTGCAGTCACTGGTACAGCCTCCTTTTAACTAAAACATGGTCATCAATGGCGCCAAGGTAGAATCAGCTTTCATCAGAAAACAGAACAAATCTCCACTCCATATCCCAATGAGCTATATCTTGACTTCACTGACGCCTCAATGGCTGTAGTTTGGAGTTTATGGAATGCACACTGCAGGACGTCTGGCTCAGAGATATCCTAGAAGTATCCATTTATAATTTTTTTAATGTGCTGCCAACTGCAGCTAGAATTTCTGCTGCAGAATGAGCATTGACTTGTCACTGCCCAGAACCCAAACTTCTTAAGGCATTATCTTCATTTTATTGCCTCTGCCAAATCATACGCAGTGAATATTGTAAATGTTGTGACCCCCCAAGTTTACTAAATTCCTGAGCAGCAAGAATGATTACACAGCTTTGGTAAAATATTATTTTATTAACAATCTTTAGCAGAAATTGATATCATTATTATGGTATTGATCGGTACGATATTTTGCATCTTTAGCTATCAGCTACTTGTATCAGCACATACTTGTCTCTCGGGTCTTCAACTATATATAGTTATGTCCACAATCCGCCCGAAATGGACTTTCTAATAGGTCGCTCACAACTGTAGATAAGCTTCCCTATTTTCCCTGAACGCCAGTATCAATTTTTCGCAGAAGGAATAATCAAGCTCAGATCGCAGTTCGTGGATCTTTCCGATCTCTGGTCCCATTGCTCCGCAGCGTTCACTCCTATAGCCGAACTTTCTGGCCTTCCTGCTTCCTAGCAGCCTTTTGCAGGTTCACTATTGCAGCATCTCCCTCTTCCAAGCAGCTTATCTCAGGCATCGCAGAAAATCCTCGGTTACCTCCCGATCCATTTCTTTAAACCCCCTGAGGTGCGCTCTCTTACCCTCTTACGCTTCTACAATTTCTGTTTGGAAGGAACACGCCTCTGCTTTGGTCCCAACCACCATTGGTTCTTCAGGAACAAAAATGCTGTCTCGACTGAGATCCTCTATGTCACCGTACCTCGTAAACCATATATGGTTTGACAATAAATCTACTTGTCCCTTTGACACTGAGAATACTTTCCTTGGCATTTTTTCATTCAAAAGCGGTCACTTTTTTCCATACAAGTGAATCATGTACATATGTGAGAGAGAACAACAAAATGGCAACCCGTCAAAACAGATGGGTTTCTTCAATGCTGTGAAGAAATGGCCATCTGGTGAATCTATGCACCTATGAGTGTCGGAGAAGAAAAAGAGTGGCAACAAATGTCCGTCGATGAGTCGATGCTACAATATATCCTACCAAGTATTTTAACAATGTCGTAGACAGAAAATCTACCTCCTCATAGCATCATTACACAACCTCGTTAACTCATTGAACTGTCTAACGGCCTTTTCTACTTCTCAAAGGCCTTGACTGACATTAACTGACTACGTCAAATTTTAATGGCAAGAAACACACACGAATTTTACAGCACTTATTTTAAACAAACTTAATTTGCGTAGTGGCGCTATTAATGTCACAGAAAAAAAATTGAATAGACGTCATCTTTCAGAAGTATAAACACACCTACCGAATTACGTTTATATTGGCACAACTCCTTCTTAGTGTTGGAATTTACCTTCCTATTAGTGTATTTCACCAAGTAAAATTCGAATATCAGTTATAGTAATGATTAAGTATAATATAATGAGAAGAGATAAAGAGAGAGAAAATTTCAATATTAAATTTTTTGAAATATCAGTCTTTTTTTTCTTTTTTTTTTGAGTAAATAATACACGTTTTCAGGGAAAAATTCAAAAATTTTAAATATATTCGCATTCATAGGAATTTTTTCTTCTTGTTGATATATATATATAAACATTTACCTCATATAATTTTTAATTTAAACAAAAATATCAATTTTAAATTTCTTTAAAGTATTTTAAATGAAAATAATCAAATTATATTTATACATATTTAATTAGTCAAGTTTAAAATATAATTCAAGATAAAGCCGTAAGCATACAGATGTTTGTAGTTCATGTTATAAGCACATTTTTTAAACCCCATACAATACATAGATTGCACAAAATAACCTGTCTCAAAATATACAAAATTCTTATTTAAAATAATAACCTTGTTATTGCAAATATGTATGACAACCTCATTCATAATCTTTTTCTGATATGAACGTAGTGTTTCTTTCCGTTTAATTAAGCATACTCTTCATGATCAAAAATATTATTATTTTTTTAATATCCAGAATAAATTGCATTGAATGCTTAAAACTATTATCACTCATTTATTTCTATTTAATATTTTTTTTTTCAGAAAGTAACACAATATTGTTCATTTATTTTATATCTCTGAGTGGCGCAACATTAATATACTTAATTTATTTATTCCTAATCTCTTACAACCTTCTTATTTTTACTCATTACAGGTTATTCAAGTAATCAAATGCTAATGGTGCAAACAGATGATGTCATCATAGATATCGACGGTGCAAGTCCCATGGCTCCAAAGGAGACTCTTATTATTCTAGATTTCGTAAGGCACATTTATTATTTTTATCTGTTAAACTTATTCATAGTAGCTTTCAAGTTTTTTTTTAAAACTTAGATTTCACTTTCTAATTATTAATGTTTAATTAATTCAACGGAAATTCAAAATATGATTCGATGCAAAGCTTAATTGTCTTTCCTGCGTGTACATCGTAGAGTCATCGAATAGAACAACCTCGATAACTTTTTATTTTACATTGCAGCAAAGTCAAACTGATATCACTCTTATTAACTCAAAAAGTAACTTACTTGTGGAGTTAATTATTCAAGATACTTATATATTGTACTGTGGACCTGAATTTTCTCAAATTAAAGACGTCGCCAAATGCCGCGATATGTAGCCAACCGTGGAAAACTTCTCTCGCGGATGCATAAATCTGGCGTACAATGTCTTCTTATCTTCATAAAAAGACAATATTTGGAGACGTATTTTGATTTTGAATATTTTTAAGATTTAACGAAATTCGAGGACGATGTAATATATATTTGATTACCTAATTATATTAATGTGAACTCTCTCTCTCTATAATAACACAGTTAACTTCAAAAGAAGTTTTTTTTTCAGAACAAAACCCGGATTTTTTTCAGAATTTGGTAAAGAATGGTCTAAATATTGCCAATGTGCTGAAACTTTCATCTCCGAATTTCATTCATTTCATAGATATGGCCAAACCATTTGAAGGCTATGCACTCAATTACTTCCTGCGAATATTTTATTATACTTTCTCGTAATTTCTTTCACTTTCTAAATGGATCAATATTTAACAAGTATAACTCAATATATGGCCCCTTAAAATTCTGCGATTTACAATCAAGATGTTGTTTACCAATATTTCTGGAAGGATAACTGTGAATCAGATAAAAAATTGATTTTAAGAGTTCCATAACATGAGGAATAGAGACATATAAATTTTTCAACATGTTTAAAATATATTCATTTTGTTTTCGTATTTTTTCATAAGATCTCAATGTTTTTTAACTTTTGTATATATCTATCGCGTTGGGAAACAATTATCAAACATTCGGTGCAAAAAAATTTGAAATGTGCTGAGTTAATACGTTTTATTGTAAAATATATGAGACTCATTAAACATTTACCCACTTTGTAACCCCCCCCCCTCCCTCCATTTATTAATTTTTTTAATTCTGAAAATTTATATTTAGTTTTTTTTTCATAATCTGAAATTATATAGATAAACGGAAAAAAAGCGATATCTGTAATACGAATAAAGTATTAAGTGAGCCTATAACAATGGTGTTACTTACGTGCAGCCGTGACGAAATAATTACGACTGTCCCATTCTTCTTCCTACTGAACACTGATCACGGCACTGATTTGATTAATTGATTATATGATCTTCTATTTGTTGTGGTAGGGTGGCAAACAGAAGAAGGATCAGAAGACAGAAGCGAATAAGAAAAAGAAAACCCAAACGGAAGAAGAGAGCATCGACGACGATGAAGAGAATAAAGATTGGTGGACACGTTATTTCGCTTCCTATGAAGCTATGATTAAGGTACACATTGTTTACCTTTGTTACTTTATTTATTTATTAACCTACAATAAGGAAATTATTTATACTCCAGTACTTTTTCCTCAAAGATGGACGTGCGGACAAAGCGAAAAATATTTTTCTTTTTTTATTATTTATCTTCTTAATCACGAAAAGGAATTGAAAGTAAAAATAATATTGAGGTTATCCCTGCAACAAAATTATTCTGTACTTGTTTTTATTTATTCTTATTGGTTCTTATTACCGTATTTACTAGAATCTAAGCCGTCATCGATCCGATATCTTTGATGTTAAGGTGATTAATTGAAAGAGCATATACAAAAACATTTCCTAAACACTAGACGACGACGATTTTTAGTATAGCACTTGAGATAAAGCTGCAATATATATATGAAATAAGTTATCGATGCAATTGACCAGAATGGACAGTCATATTTTTCTTTTTAAAAGAGGTTTAAGCTCAATTTTCCCCATCCAACAAATGTTTTGTTTTCGATTCTAAGTTGCACCCGAACTTTTAGTAGCATTAACACTAGAAAAATAGTGCGGCTTAGATTCGAATATATATGGAATATTGTACTACATATAATTATATATAGTATATTAAATGTATAATTAAGTATATACTATTACTGTTTCTTCACTTTCAAAGATTGATTCATTAAGTACTAAATCAAATTGTCTTAAATTTGAGATATGCCTGACTTGTTTTCCTTGTGATTATCCCAAGTTGGATGTGCTTCCTTTATTGCATGTAAATAATTTTTTTAGAAGTAATTCTTTTTAGAAAATCATTAATTATACATATATATATATACTTCGCTATCTTTTCAATTATTTACTCTCTTTATTGCAACCATTACATAAAAAATCATCGCAGGAAAAGAGCCAGGTAACCACAGACAGCCAAAGCAGTCTAGGAGCAGCCAACGGCGACGCCAACGTTTGCTCAGATGATGGTGGCGAAGAATTGAGCTTGAAAGAAACTAGAAAAGTCGAAAAAGAAATCCAAAGGCTTGAGAACCAACACCAGCCCCCTCAGCAACAAAAAAGAACCCTGAAAGGGACATCTACAGCTGTTCGATTAGCTCAGAGGCTCTCTCCCAAATCACACAGAAAACTGATGACAGATGAGTCTCTCATAAAGGTATGTGTTCACTGTTTTACCCTCGAAGCAGCTGCTGATTTATTTGCAGATGTTTTTGATTTCAAACGTAGTTTTCTCGCTATGATGTTTTTTTAAATTTATTTTAGATATATTCATGCGAATTGGAGAATGTGATTGATTTTGGTGGTTTCAAAGAATGGTTACATTCTTTCGAACTTTATCGAGGAAAAAGAACGGGTGATGAATTAGAGGACCAGAATAGAATTGTGGGCGTTTTTAAGGTAAAAATTTATTTTGATTTTTAGATTTGATATCAAAATAACAGTTGCTCTGTACTATCAGGAACAGAAATCAATCAAAATTTTGTGTGTGTGGACGGGGTAGTGGGTTTTAATTCTTAGTTATTTTACGGAATTTTTATGAGGATTTAAAGATTTTCGGGACACTGAGAAATTATCTAATATATTCTGTTAAGATGAATATATTACGTCTAACAAAAAAATAAAATTTCAGAATTAGGTTATAAAAAAATTTGAATTTAAAATCTTTTCAATAAAACTTGTTATAAAATGTCTCAAATTTGAATTTCTGTAAGAAATATCTATGAAACGTGGTAAAAAAATCCATGACATGTAGGATTTACGTCCTGTATATAATTGTAGAAATAATTTGCTTGTTCAACTTTAAGTGTCCTATTAAAAGAATACGTCTGAATCTTCTCTCATTTTTTTCAGTAAAAATTAGTAAAAATTTTTAATCGATGAGTTTAGCTTTTTCAAAAATATATCAAACTGCATAAACCAAAATGGAACAAAAGAGCTGTCTACATCAGAAAATTATTTATTCTAATTTTAATTTTAGTTTCTGCAAGGGAAAAACGATGATCTTTTTGAAACTTAACCAGTTTAACGGACAACAATGAAAAGATCTGCGTAATAAACTTTATTATGAAATACTCTACCTTAAATGTTTAAAATTTCCTTTCAGGGTTCTCTAAAAGTCTACAAGACACCTTTACCAAAAGACATCCAAGATCCGTACCTGAATATTACCGATCCCCAGGCCGGTTTATTTCAGGGTTTGCCGAGCAATGAGCCAATTCATGTTCTGGTTCGAGTTTATGTTGTCAAGGTAACAATTTTTGAGCCTCGGGTTCTCTTCAACAAAAATAACAAGGCATTATTCTTGTAAAGCGAAACTTACTAATATAAATTTCAATTTCAGGCCACAGATCTGCACCCAGCAGACCTAAATGGCAAAGCTGATCCTTATATTGTCATCAATCTTGGTAGTAAGAAGACGAATGACAAAGAAAACTACATATCAAAGCAGTTAAATCCTGTTTTTGGAAAGTGAGTGTCATAATTATTTTTTTGTATTGGAGACTTTTATCTGAGGGCTCCTGAAAACTGTTTATTCTATTTTCTTTTTTTAAAACTGCATCTTACATTTTTGATTTTTGACGAAGTATCAAAAAAGGGGCGTCGGCAAAGTATTTTAGAATTATTACATGTCTTCTTTTAAAATTTTTATTTTAATGCATGGTGATTTGGTTTTATTAGATATTATAGAACCTTTTTTTTAATTGAAGTGTCTGAACTTGGTAATAAAATATTTAATCAGAAAAGACACTCAAGTTTTTTTAAAAAGTTTATTATAATAGTAGTTTTGATTTTGATTTTTTCATGATGAGGATGATGTTATGATTTTTTTTCTAATGGCTTAAACAACATATATCATTCAAGAGCACCTTAACTTAGCCGGATGTCAATTTTTATTTCACTTTTATTATAATATTTTCAAAACTTTTTTTTTTAAACTTTGAGTTTAAACTGTTGTTTAATGTATTTTTGAACTTTTTAAGTATTTTCTTTTGAATAGAGTAATAAAATGCAATGACATATTAAGTTTCATTCCCGTTAAAAACCTCAGTATTATCTAAAGGATTTTTGAGAGAAAATGATAATATTTTTATTCATAGATGTCTTCATATGTACTGTCGTACATTTAAAAAGATCAGATTTACATTTTAATTATATATCTGGTTTAATAAAAATATACATGCATATTTTTATTAAGTGCAAAACCTAAAAAAAAAATAATTAAACGATTAATTCTGTAGCTTTAGTACATTAAATATGCTAAAAAAATTCCTATATCTGCTTACAGACAAATAAATCAGATTTATCATTTAAACTTTAAAGCAAAGCAAATATATATATTAAATAAGCTAATGATAATTTTATGCTATTCATCTGCCATTTCTAATTTTCTTTCAACAAAGTGAAACATAATATTTTTTGTAAACTTTGACTTTTCCTAGCATATGAAAATGAGGAATGATTTCCAGTTGTTATGAAAACCAATTAGTTTGATTCAGATTCAAAGTTTAAGCATTATCTTCTATATTAATCATTTGATCAATGGGAATTTTTGCGTTAAGAACAAAAAATTATAATTCAGAAGTTTAAAATCAAAATTAAATATTAATGTTTTTGATTACACAAAATCGCGCTATTTTGAACTCATTGAGAGTAATTCTTAACTTACCTTCTCCAGGTGCTTTGAATTCGAAGCAACTTTCCCTCAAGATTCCTTGCTCAATGTCCAGATCTATGATTGGGACCTCCTCGGATCGGACGACCTCATCGGTGAAACGAAGATCGATCTGGAGAATCGGTTTTTACAGCCGGCATCGACCCACCTGTGGATTAGCACAGAAATATGCAACGTAAGGGTCCAGAAATTTCATTTTCTAATCACATTAACTGATAGAAATTTAATATCTAATAATTATTAGATTCAAGAAGGTAAATACAAGATATGCCCTGGAAATAAGTTTCATCACTGTTTTAAAGAGAAGATGACATACCAGGTGAAAGAA
>BMAO01003613.1:0-17685 GCA_019973975.1 Trichonephila clavata | reverse complement strand
GAGGATGTGGTCACAAGATTTAAGGATTTTAAGAAAATAGAACCTATATATATAAATTCGATTTGTTCTGTTATCGATACAGCACCTGAAGAGTTTATAGTTTGAACTTATTGAACAGTGATAAAAATGTTTAATGCTATGACATTAACTGACTTTTACAAATATTTGTCAGCTGAACAATTACCTAGTTTGAAGAAATTTGCTAGTAAATTGTTCTTTATATTTTAGTCGACATATATTTGTGACCAAAGTTTTGTTGCGGGAAGATCAACAAGAGTAAATATAGATGTAAGTTAGTTGATATTAACTTGTAGGCTGTGAAAGAATTTAAACGAGTATTTTTAAAAAAAACTGTGGAAAGTATGACAGGGTACATTTGTCTCATTAAAATGATCCTAAAATTACATGAGCTTGCACCTATAGGTAAAATTAAATCAAAATAAACTCAGTGGCGCAACAACCCATGAGCACCAAGGTCTACTGTGCCCTTCTCAGTATACGTGACCATTGGGCGTTGAGGTGCATGAGCAGATGTCTCGATCAGTGGTCAGCTTGAAGCGAAACCCTGGTGTTTAGTCCCCAAGCAAGCTTGATACTCATTTATCGACCCACTAAAAGGATGAAAGGCTGAGTCAACCTTGCCCAGCCCGAGGATAGAAAGCGCGATACGCTACCACTCGGTCACTGGGCTTCCCTAAAATGAAATTAGCACAATAAATAAATTGAATAAAACTGTCACTATTTTATAAAACTTGTATTTATTATTTTTAAAATGGAAATTATTTTAAAAGATGCAGTCCTTCTCCGCTCCCGTAGCCTGTGAGCCAAATTAAGTTGCCACTTGTTGCATACCTACCAGTTCCCATACATTTGCTTATTTTTTAGTTGGATGTTTTAATAATGCTTAAACTGTTGAAGAAAGAGTATTTAATTTGCAAAAATACAACTCAAATAAATTAAATTAAATTAATTATGCTTCGATTTAAGTCAAGAAAAGTTTATTAAAACAAGGATACTTTTCTTTAAATCAGTAGTATTACTTTAAATATTTTAAACAATTTTCATTTCAATTTGAATTCTTAAAATGATTTGATAAAAAATTCTTACGTTTAAAATCAAACAAATATTTCTCCATATACGAGAAAATGTTATACAGAAATGAGTATTATTATCTTTCTAATTTCTACCAGAATTAACCACTTTACAGTCTAAAATAAAAAAACAAGTAATATAAAATATTTTTTTAATTCAATTCCTACTTAGATCAACAAAAAAAATATTTTAGTTACTTTTTATTAAATAGTTACAATTAATATAAATATGTATATACATACAACAGAATCACAACATTAAGTAGCAATTAAGTTTTATTAATTATCTTTAAAGTATTGTATTGTCATCCAAAACAATGGTGTACATAAAATTTCAGTTCAACTGAATGCTTTGAAACGTGAGGAAAAAAATCTTTTAAAGTTTTGACCCAAGTCGCTAAAAATAAAGCCAACGTTGTTGTATCGGTAATTCTTTAAATCATTATAATTTCAGTCAGTTTTAATTAATTATAGTTAAATTATCATATTGTTATTCAAAACAATAGTGTATAGAAAATTTCAGAAAAATTGAGCGCTTTAAAATATGAAAAATTTTTTTCAAGTTTTGACACAAGTCGCTAAAATGGTCACTAAGTCGCCAAAAATGCTGCCAACGTGGCTGCATTTGTAATTTTTTTAATAATTAGTTTGAATAAACTAATTTTTATTAATTATTATTAAACTACTGTATTGTCATCCAAAATAATAGTGTATATAAAATTTCAGTTCATTTAAGTGCTTTAAAATGCATTTTATTAACGATTGAAAATTTGATCAAGATATATATATATATATAAATATAGAGAGAGAGTGAGGGACCCCCTAATAGAGTAGGAACTGAAAAATAGTGAAAAATTTAGAATCGACACATTTAGCAAAAATTACTATTTTATAAAAAAAAAGCACATGACACGATAAACTAATTTGAAACATTCCGAGAATAGAAAACTTTCAAAATGGCTGCTTAATTTGTATCAGGTCGATGTGTGTGTGTGGACCTCTTTATATAAATAGGATTTAATTTTAGAAGGATAATAGAATTTATGCTAATCAGAATTGTTAATAAAATGATCCTAGATCCAAAAATATCGAATTCGAATTCCACAAATTTTAAGTAATTAACTAATCCCAGATGAAATTACATCTTTCGAAAAAAGATTCCAATGTGAATTCCACTTAAGATTCTCTTTATAACGTTGTCAATAAAAGCAACCAAACTATATTCCCCGCTCACAGACACCTATTATTCTTATAATCTCTAAATGATCAAAAAGATCTCCAGATGAATGATAATATCTCAAAATATACAAAAATTAAAACATATATTAAGTTTAACAGCGTCGATTACGCACATTACAGTTCTTTTCTCCCCGAATGAACAAACATACTTAAAATAATTACAAAAGATGCCAACTTCAGCAACATACTTTAACAACAGACAAGATTATACCCAGTAAGTAAATTAAGTAAGCAGATAAATTAGAATGGTATTAATTTATGAATTAAAGTAGACGATAGAATAGAATTTTCAACCTAAACAATATTTAAAACTACTGTATTATTCAAATAATCAACTAAAATTAGTTCAAAAGAAAAGAAATATAAGCAGAGCTAAGTATTTACGAATCCCAGTGATTGAGTGGTAATGTGTATCGTGCTTCCACACCACAGGTTCGGGGTTCAAATCCCGGGCTGGGCAAGGTCGACTCAGCCTTTTCATCCCTTCAATGGGTCGATAAATGAGTACCAAGCTTTCTTGGGAGCTGAACACTGGGGGGTTCACGTCAGACTGACCACTTGATCGAAACGTCTGCCCTTCCCCCTTAGGTCACGGAAACTGAGATGAGCACAGTAGGTCTTGGCCTTCATGGCTGTTACGCCACTGAGTTCAGTTTAAATATTTTGCAATACGAAACGATGGTTGTAAAATACGTTAAATCCGTCAAATTCCTAAATCCTCTTATTAGTATGACGTGGAAGTAGCAAAAATGGGCTTAAAGCTAAAATATGTCGTTCCAGCCCCTTGACCACGGATAAAATCACAAGGTCAGTCACCAGTTGCCTTTGGGTTGCTTGTAAGGGCAGCATTAATGATTCAATTAGGTAATCAACCCAAAAAATATAAATAAAAAGGGTTAATATATGTCAATATCCATTCTCATTCATTAATTAAACCCTTCCCATCATACTCTCTGAATTCAGAATGCCAAGAGACAATTGGCATCGATATGTTCAATGATCTCAACGCTGTGAGAGTTGTACGTGCCAGGAAAGCACGAGCATTCAAGGGCAAGGTCTGAATAGCATCGCTTAAAGCCAGCGATTACGCTGCAGAACAAACTATTCCCACACATCATTAGCAGATGCACGCCCACCGAGAAGAAAGCAACCCAGAGCAGAAGAGTGTCGTTATCCTTCATTCATTACAGAGCTTTCCGCTTTACTTTCCGAACTTCAATTTGCACGCTCTCCGATTGCATGAAAAAGCACGAGATGTGCAACATAATTTCTCTCTTCCTCTTCTTCCACGTCTTTCTTTCTTTCTTCCTCTGGTACCATCTTCTTCTGGCAGACTTCCACCACCTTACCAAGTGGTGGAAGTCGTTGTTGAATGTGCCGTGTGTACTGAGAACCGCTTTTTGGGCGTGCGTTGAAACAACAGCAACAGCATCAAAATGCGTTGATTAAAAGAAGATTTAAAAAAAAAAAGAATCACAAAGTAAGTGAAAGAAGAAAGAGAGAGAGATGGAGGGAGGAGGAAGTTAAAATCTTTTTAAGAGAACTTCCGACTTTAAGATCAGTATCTGCGCGAATGTGTCTAATCCCGGCTGTCAAGTTGTAGTGCACGCATCTCAAGAGTCTAACGAACCGAGCGCCTGTTTGATTTATTCCTCTGAGAAACTGGTCGGCGATGTTACATGCGTCACGATGCGGGGTGCATCATTCTTAGGCTCGTTTACCATTCATTAATAAATAACACAATTTGAGTAAACATCGAAAAAAATGTTTTCTACGGGATGACTCTCTCTCTCTCTCTGTAATGTACCGCGTCTTGGAAACTAGAGAGACTGTTGAAAGGGTAGTACGTAAAAAGTTTCGTTAATTGTTTTTGGAATGGAGCTAGAAAGAAATGATAAAAGACTAAATATATAAAAGGAAAATACTGCATCTTTAAACGCATATTATTTTAAATAAAATTATTTAGAGTAGAGCAGTGGTCTTCAAACTGTGTTCCACGTATCCTTCGAGTTCTACGAATCACAATAAAAAAAATAATAATGAAATTTATAAATTTGTATGAAAAATGGATTCACTTCTCTATGAAGTTTCACGAGAATTTAAAGTTTATTCCTGTCATTAAGAAACAAAGTTTTTTTCGTACATAACTTCATTTTGCAATACTTTTTAAACTTTTATTTGATATAATAAAATTAAATTAAAATGTTTAATCTTTATAAATATTACCTACTAGTTTGTGAATATTTCATTGTTTACTATCCCGGGTACCACGAGATAATTTTAAACTCATTGTTTCAATGTCTTGCAAAACTAAATAGTTTTGTAATGGAAAACGCACCTTTTTGTATTTTTGGAAAAAACACCTACAATTAAAGAGAAGATACAATTTATCAACGCATCAGCATATTCGATATTAAAAATCTAAATTAAAGCAGGAACAGTTCCTAAATTTTATGTTGCATTCATTCAAAATACACGCATTCATCACACAGCTGTAAACATTTTAATGGCATTCAGAACAATGTGTAACAGTGAAAAATATTTCTCAGCGTGAGAGACTACAAAAACAAAGTAAGAAAGAAAACTCATAATATTAATGCGATTGCAGTTAATCTCAAAAGATCTAGGCTTCGACAGTTAGTGCTGTAAGGAGGTTGTAGAACTACTGTGAATTTCAGTTTTCCTATGACGTCCTGTGTTTGTGCACTGCAATGCGGTCTTGCATTGTCGTGATGCAAAAGAAAGACGTTTTTAGCGCGTTTTTCACGTAGTAGAACAAAAGCGCTATTAGGACGAAAATTTCGTTTACGTTCCATATTTTGTCGTACCTTTTTCTCAGCCAATAAGCAACCAATTGACCTCGGGTTTTCGGCATTTGGTCGCATTTGTGCCCTAGATGAGCCGAATCATAGTTAAATTTAATCATTTTTTATTATTATTATTATTTTGCTTTTTTATAGAGCTGATACAGATTTGTGTCATTATTTCTTTTCAGCTCAATAGTAGTACATTTAGAGGAGTGGTACAGTACTACTTTCTGTTAGTAAAAAGTTTATTAGTTGCATTATTGTAAAATACAACATGTGAAAAACGCGCTAAAATTACTTGGCCATGCCAATGATTGATATCTTGTTTTCTTCTGGTCTGATTCTACGGATGCGTTGCTTGGGGGATAGTTACGTTGCACAGTACCTGTCGGAATTCACCGTCAATCCTTTAGCAGAAATTTCTTGTAGTGCACACGCTTGCATCCCATAACATGGTAAGCAGGTCTTTTGTTATTGACATTAAAAGTTTGAATTTCTTGACACTCGGAGAACCAGGATGACGATATTCCATGGATGCCTCTTGTTTTCTGGGAAATAATGATGAATCCAGGATGCCAAAGTTCAGACAGCCGTGCTCAAATGGACACGCAGCCAACCATAAGCTTTCTTCATAAGGGGGGGGGGACGGAAATGAATAGAACGATTGTAACAAATGTATAGCTGTTAGTGCTGACTATGTTAAGATATAAGTTTAAAATATGTAAGAGTAATAAATTTCTTCATTCTAATACCTCTGTTATTATTTTACCTTGTCAGAAACTTATTTTATACTATTAGAGACCTTACTTATCAATCACCCCTCGTATTTTCTCTGCATTTATATACATAGTAACATCATATCTTAAAAAGCTTAAATTAATCAAACATTAAGTCCTTGATAGCTCAAAGGCAGAGAGTACTCGCGTTGATGCACATACTTAAATCCTGTGCTAGAGTCTAGAATTGTGTCTACAAAATGAGTTTTAACTCGATCAGTGGAGGATTCTTAATAACTATACAATAATTATTCGCAAATTATTGTTTTTAAGTTAACAAATGCTTTTACTTATTTTTCCCTTAAAAATAGGTATACATCCTTACGTGCGTTGTAAAGTTTAATTTATGTTGTTGGAAGAGTAACTAAATACTCAGAAGTCTGGATTCAGTGATACGTCAGCTGCAAAACACACATTTCAAAGGATCTAGAATTTCTTGTAAGGAGAAAAAAACTGAAAGAAACTTGGCACAGGCACAACGTTACAAAAGAGGAATCACTGTTATAGCATCTGCAGTATGCTGGGAATCTAGATTGTTGATGGGAAGCGAGAAAAGGAAGAAAAAATAAACATAAAAGGTACCGAATCATTAGAAGAAGATTTTGAACGTGTACACAAACCTCATTTTGTACAACTTTCCTCTTCTGTTAATTACCTCCTTGTTTCCAAGTTACTGTTTTGGACACTGTAATTGGTTGAAAGTCTTAGAACAATTACTCGATACACTCTACTTCCAATGCGACAATTAAGTTCAATTTTGTGTCACTTTTGTGTCTTGTTTTTCACTTAGCTGTCTGTAACAAAAAAACATTGTTACTATGTTGATAATGAGAGCACCTGTATCTTAAGTTTCAGGTAATATGCTATGGGATGTACATCACTAAATGTTTCAAAGTAAAAAATTCATTAAGTGCATAGTCCGTCTGTTAAATACGAGAATCGTGATAATTTTGTGGTTTTAAGATAACCGATACAGTGGTTAAGTTTTCGTGGTCAGTGATGTCCGATCCATCAAATTCATCTCACAGATTTTTGTAAATTACTGGACCAAGTGCTGGGGAATGGAAACTTCAAGAACAAGGTACTAATGCAAACGCCTTAAGGTATTAGTATTACCCTAAAATTGTAAATTTTCTAAAGTGTGTTGACTTTATTTTATAGGCCATCTTATTAGCTTTATAAAAATACCAAGTTTATTATTTTCCGTTCACTAGAACAAAAACTATAAGTGTTTTAATAAGAGCAGATACCATTACTTTAAGCAAGATGTCATACTTTAAAACGCATTTTACTCGAAATGTGCATTTTTTTTAAATGCTCAAACGAGGCCAGCGATTGCTCAAAAAGTTTTGAGAACAATTAACTCAAATTTTTTTGTGTATATTCTGCAAAATAGTAACAGTGCTTTTAACTTTCAGATTTATCATTCAATGTTTTATTACAAAATTTACAGTCCCTTATGTGAATATAATCACTGTTTTTTAAAGCAATTTCATGTAATAACTAAGATAAAGCGCTCTAGTTTTTGTAAAAATTAAAATATCTCTTATCCTGAAGGTCATTTCAAAAATGAATGACATAACAATACATCAGAATTGAAAAATTTTAAAAATTTTCATAAACTTTTGATACAGAATGGGCCGCATTTATGTTATTTTTTGTAAATTTTTACCCATTTTTTCCCATTTAAGTAATAATAATTTCTTTTTCTCTTCTCAATTTTAGTATATTTTTCATAAAATAACAAATCTAAAAACAACAACAAAAAATCCCCATATCTTCATTTTTTAAATAAAAAGTTATCACAAGTAGTCGGATACCTTAATTATCCGATTGTTATCCAGAATTATGAGGTTCATCAAGATGTGGTTGACAAATGTGGTTATATTAACAAACTACATCCATTAATCAATGAGAATTTATAAATATGTCAATGTAAGATATAACGACTGATTACTGTGGTTATTTCTCATTCCTATTCTCTCCAAAATCTATCTATTTGTAAGACATTAACGGCAGCAATTTTCCATACTATTAATTAAACTATCAGATCTTGGGTGGAAAACAACTCCTCTGGTTTCATTTCAAATAACGGTCTCTAAGGAAAATGTCTGTCCCAAATATTCTTTGTCGAAATCGAGCTGATCATTCCGTTTCTCTACTAACCTTTAACCTTAGATTATTTATTAATAACCCTATCTCGGTAAGGTTGGATATTCTTATTTATTACGATGAATTCTTTTCCAATACGAGTAGTAGTAGCCGTATCATAGACCGCTTTATGATGTGACTCTTAGAGCAAGTTAAGAGCCAGCGAATGAGCCTTGAAAGGTTAACAAACAATTTGAGCTTAATTGATTTCTTTTTCTTTCGATTGCAAAACATATTGCTGAATTTTCTCTTTTATGGTATGAATTTATATTTACTTAAAATCTAAGTTAATTTATTCGAAAGGACATTAAAACGAAGTCTTAATTTAATTAAAGCTATAGTATAAGTCATATTTCCAATAAAAAAAAATCCCCGTTTTCAATTTTTTTAAATGAAGAACATTAACTTTTATAATTTTTTTTACATAATTAGGTCCCAATTTCGATAAGTCACAAATAAAAATTTAATTTTAGTTTACTATAAAATAGTGTACCTTATCTTTTATGAGGCAAAAGCAAAACGAGCGGAAGTAAATATAAACAGTAAAAATAATTTCAATTTTGTTGCTAAAAACACAAGCTCTTTATATATATATTAATATGGAAATATAAGTAAAATTCCAGGGGTAAAATAAGGGGGAAATTAATACTGCGTTCCCCTCAAAGGTTCAGTACATGAAACTTATGTATTGAGATGTTCAACAGATATAAAGAGAGAGGGGTAGGTCCTTCATAGAATATTGCACATATAAGAAGCAAAAAAAAAATCAAATAAACTTGAAAAAGAGAGTAACTTTGGAGGGTTCATTGTATTTCAATATTCTTCTTTTATATTTACACTGCTGGCCATACAAAATGCAATACCTTGAAGGAAACATGGAAACCATGTGAAATTTACATCATGCGTTGGCGGCGATGAAAAATGCAAATCACTAGTATTACAGCGCAGACGCACATCACGGGCAACCGTGGCGCCACCCACCAAGCACTATAAGGGAAAAACAGATTGGCGATTTGAAAAACGGCATTTTTTCCTTTTTTGTGTGTGTGTAAGCTGCTTACCAATGCCTCGTGAAAGACATCGAGCATCTTTAGACCAAGTATCTGAATTCGACCGAGGAAGAATAGTAGCCTATTAGGATTGCGGATTATACTTCAGAAAAATCAGTCGACGTGTTGGACGAAACGAAGCAACTGTGATGCGGATGTGTCATCACTGGATGCAGGAGGAAACAACGGACTGCGGGGCTAATCGCACCCACCTCGTTGCACTGTTGTCCGTGATGACAAGCGCATGGCATTGATGAATCGCGCAGCCACATTACGAGCTATAACACAGATTCAATCTGCCACGCATCATTTGGTGTCCGCTCGTACCATTCGACGCTGTTTTCAGCAGAGTGGAATGTCCGCAAGGCGTCCATTGCTTTGTTTACCCTTGCTGGAAACCATAGGCGTTTGCGCCACCAATGGTGCGATGAACGGCGTACATGGACAACTGAATAGAACGACATTGTGTTTACTGACGAATTACGCTTCTGCCTGCAACATCACGATGGTCACATTCGAGTTTGAAGACACTGTGGGGAGAGTCTGCTGAACTGTTACGTTATGCATCGCCATACTGGTCATGCACCCGGTATCATGGTTTCGGTTGGTATTGGATTTCAGTGCCATATCCCTCTAGATTGCATTGCCGGTACACTGAACAGCCAGCTCTACATCTCTAAGATGCTGCAGCCCGTGGTTTTTCCATACATTCAGCGCTTGCCATCAGCCATATCATAATGCGTGACCACACGTGGCACACAATGTTCAAAATTTCTGCTTTCACCATCATATTGAATTGCTTCCTTGACCTGCTTGTTCTCCCGATCTATCGCCAATCGAAAATGTGTGGTCCATGCTTGCACAACGACTGGTCCGAGATACACCACTCTTTGCCACACCAGATCAACTTTGGCAATATGTTGAAGCCACATGGACTGCTGTAACCTAAGGGTATATCCAAAGCCTCTTTGATTCTATGTCGAGGCGTGTGTCAGTGGTTATATCCAACAATGACGGCTACACTAACTACTGATTTTGTCACCATCCACACGTTACAAGAGGATATAATTTTAATCGTTTGATCTTTGTACAACACGTCATCTGCCAAATAAATTTCGCTGTGATATCCTGGTCCTTCTTGGTGTTGCATTTTGTGTGGCCAGCAGTGTACATTCGATTTTGTGCTGTAAAAAACAGAGTGCCAATTAATGCACATTAGAAATTAAAATTAGCTGCATCCGCTTGAATTAAAAAATAAGAAAATTTGTACATTTGCTCGATTATTTCAGGAAGTATCAGACTGTTTTAATGAAATTAAGTATGTTTGTAGGCTGATATAATACGTAACAATTATGATACACACGCATGAACGTGTGTTAGGTTTATCAACTCATGAGAGTCTAAATAAAAAGTTACTAGATGAAACAAAAGTGGGTTAATAGGGACCCCTTTAAAGCTTCCGCGATGAGTCATCATGCGAGAGATGATATCGTTCAGGAGTCACCGTTTTAATTAGTTCCACTACTCCAACAATACTGCTTTAAAGTGCTAAATGGTTTGGTTCTGGACAGATCACGCTGAGTCACTATTGCCTTCCCAAAGGCATCTAAAATATGTTCTATTGGGTTAAAGTCTGAAGATCTGGTTATCCCAATCCATCCAGGGAATATCCTCCTGTATTGTTCCAGATGTTCCTGCTAGTCATATTAGTTTTATGCAAATATTCACTGTCATCCACAAAAATGAAGACAAGGCCCCCCCCCCCAATCGCATATTAAACTTATATCTTCAATATCTTACGTATGTATCTCCCAACAGTGCCTCTGTCAAAGACTGTGTTTGATGACCTAAGCAGGCCTATCCAATATGATGCAGACTTAGACCATCAAATCTTTGCAATCATACCAGTTTCCTTGTCGGATTTTAGAAGCCATATAGCATGTGTTTGTTCCATGTAAATGAAAATTAGTCGATAATTTGTGGTTAAGATGTATTTTGATTCATCACTGAATAGAACTTTCCCCTTCAACCAATGACAATGATTTCTGCATTTTGTGAGCAGAAGGGAGTGGAACGAAAAAGGCAGATTTTCATGCAAACAAAACTCCAAGTAGGACTTCTGAAGAAAATAACCCTTGAAACTTAAATTTCTACAGCCACATGAAGTTACAAAATAAGTAAGAATCTTTATACTCCATTTTTTCTTTGCTCTGAGTGTTATATATATCTATCGATTTTCTTGGATCAAGTAGCTCTGGGGAGACCTTTTCCTAGAAGACCTGGTCTCATTAAATTGTATCAATCTGTTCTTGAGACTACCTTGTCTCGAGTCTCCCAACGATTCGTAATCTCATTCTATTATCCAAATATTGATGCTTACTCTTTTTAACACCAAAAACTGTTTTAAAAAATTAAAGAGATGTGAAAACGAACGAAGCTTGAAAATAGGAACTTTCATTTATAAAACCTTGCACACATATGCACTTTCGTAATCAATGCTTTAAAAACAGCGCCTTTGTTTTAAATTATTAGTTTCAACTTTCGTTCAGGACTTTTTGAGACATTAGATTAAAAATGCAAAAATTCTCTTAACACTATTGTATTTTTAAGATACTCCTTTGATATGTGGAGAACAACGTCACAAGAAAGTTTGATAAAATTACAGATACATATATTCTCCCAAATGTTCCAACTTTAGAATGTTATTTCTATTCTTAGAAAAATATGTTCAATTGTGTTAATTTGATGTAGCTTTATGCATATGTTCCAAAATATGTTTTTTTATGATAAAACCTTTTCAACTAGGAGAAAAATGAATTTTAGAAAAATAAAGCACCTGACTTATGAGGAACGATATTCACGAAAACCAAAACAGAATAGAATGTACCCGGAGAAATTCTTCGAACTCCAAGCAGATGCGTCAACCACCTTTCTGAAAGTGGATAGGCTACGCAGACGAGCCTTGTTTCGAACTGTTGCATTCATTGTAGTCCATTCTTTTGTGAAGAAACTCGTAGAGACCACGTGGTGTATGTCTCAAGGAAGGATTTATTTAGGGAGCGCCGGTTTCCTTCTTTTTTAATCCATCTTTTTTTCCCCTCAGCGAGTTGCCGACAAAATAAACGGCAGGATGAAATCCCTCCCATTTAAAGCTGTAATTCATGTCGCCCGGAACAGACTTGTCCGTGGATCGTTCATCTTCACTTGTACTCAGAGACTCAAAAATAACAGTAACGCACAAAAATGTTGTTTGGAAAGAATACTTTACTACGTCTCAATTAAAACAGCTTTAGAATGTTTCCAAAATCATTTTTTTCTTTACAAAAAAGAATTACTTTTTTAATGAGGCATAAGTATGAATATAACATGTCATTTTGTTCATTCAAATATGCTATATTTAAATACGCAGAAATCAAAAGATTTTATTCAGACATGAGCTGTCATGAAAAAAACCTTATTAAATAGATGGAACAGTTAATAATTTGTAAAAACGAACACTTTTAGATCTTTTATCACAGAGAAGGCTGTCTAAAATTTAACACACTGGCAATAATGTAAACGACACATGTATTCTATTTAATAAATACATATACGTAATGCAATCCAAGATTATTAACACTAACAAATTATTAAAAACTGAATTGTTATTGATAACTAGTTAGAGTTATTTGTGTAGTACAATAGACTGAATTCATCACGGTCACATGATAAAGGCAATTGAAGTGTACTTTCATAATATCGGATCATCCTTAATCATCATATCGGATGATCCTTACGCACAGTATCGATTCTTGATCGTTGGATCTTATTGGTTGTTGAAATCTCTTCTTGAATCTCATTGGTCAGAAGAAATGTCTTCTGGCATTTCTTCTATCTTCCCAGAATTCCACTATGACGAAGGGAATATATATATTCGAACTTATTTATTTGTTGTTGTGTTGGAAATAAAATTTTTTTTTAATTAAAAACAAACTTTATTTCCAACACAACAACAAATAAATAAGATGCAAGGATCAAGAATCGATACTGTGAGCAAGGATCATCCGATATGATGATTAAGGATGATCCGATATTATGAAAGTACACTACAGAGGACCCCATGGTCACCAATGTGGAAGATTCAACTCGGTTCCTCCTGATCCGTAGCCCAGTAGCATGTCCACTAGACCCGCCCCATAGTGACCATTTTGGTCTAGCGGTAAGTTACGTGCTTATAGATCAGAAGGTTCCGAGTTCTATCCTTCATTTTGATATAAGTAAATGATTAGAAATGCAGCGTGATTGCTCATTACGTATAGCCGGTAGAGGGCGTTTAACGTCATTCTCCGTGGAGTATAAAGCAGATAACAAAAGCTTGTTTGAGTGTGCTGAATCGTTTACAAAGGAAGAGTTGAGATAGACATACCATTACTACGTTTTCGAAGACAACATGAGAAGCTATCGCAGTCTGGGAGGAGGAGAATCATCGGCATGATGGAAGCTTCGTGGTCAGCTAGGCAAGTAGCTCGTCAATTAGGCCGCTCTGATTGTGTTGTGAAGAGATGTTGGGACCAGTAAATCAGAGAGATGTCATTTACACAAAGACCAGGCTCAGGACACCCTCGACAGACCAGTCATCGAGAAGACCGCCCCATCGTAAGAAATGCACTCGTACAGCCAACTGTTTCATCGGCCGCCATCCAGGCGCAGGTAGCCCCTTCCCTAGGGGCCCCTGTGTCTTCTCAAATCATACGAAGGCACCTGGCTGAAGGCCATTTGGGATCGCGGCGCCCATTACGTGTGCTGCCCTTGACGCCTACCCATCGACGCCTCCGTTTGGAGTGGTGTCGCGCACGACGCAACTGGACTGCAGCGGAATGGAACCAGGTCGTCTTTAGCGACGAATCCAGATTCAATCTTAGCAGTGATGACAATCGTGTTCGTGTGTTGAGACCCCGTGGTGAACGCCTCAGTCCTGCCATATTACATTGCCACTCCAACACACTCCTAAACAATCACGTGATCTCCATTGAATTCAAAAGAAGTTCCAGTAGAAAAAAAGGTTGAGTACCCCTGACCTAGACATTTCGGGGGGGGGGGGCCGCCTGAAGATTAGCACCTTGGAATTATATACCAAATAATCAAGATAGGCTGACACAGAATGCAGACTAAGTCTTCTACTGGCTATAACCACGATATCTAACTTAAGATGAAAATGTTTCATTTTTTCATGTAGTTTGAATTGTTTGATAATAAATGCATCACTTGATATTACTATATATGTAGCTTTATTATTATGTTTGTAACTTGCGTTTTGCTTTAAACTCAATCTTAAAAGTGTAAGTTAATTTTTTTCTGTAGTTGTGTAGGTAAGAAAATATTCCATATATTTTTTTTTTTATTAAGTTGTAATAAATAATGTAGACCTTTTTCTTGGCTCACCACATCTACGACACTGGGTGAACCGCAACACCTTGAAAATGTTGTTGTTGTTATGTTGTCACTAATGCCACCTGTCTGACGTAGTCAGATCGAGGCCCACGATATTCATCATGGCATAGGGCTAGATTGTACGGCTGTCGTTAGCCGCAGCTTTGAGCACCATGCAGGTGACAGTACGATTTGGCTCAGTTCCACCCCAATTTTGAGGGAGAACACCCTGGGAGTGGTCAGGGGCCTCCTACCTCTCTTCCCCTTCCACCAACCTCACGAGAGGACTTGCGGCTCGACGGCTATTTAGAGTACCCCCCATGCCGCGAAGGCACTATACACTTATGCTCTCCGGGATTCGAACCCAGGCCGAACGGCACAGCAGTCAGCGTCGCTAACCACTATACTGGATGGGCGACACACCTTGAAAATAATTAGGAATAGTCCGTTTCCTGTAAAAGTTTGCCCACCCCTGTTTTAAAGTAAAACTGTGTACCTTAAGGTCAACATATTTATACTAGAAGTTAACGTTTTCCCAAGAATATATACCCCAATTTTTTTTTACAAATAAAACAATTTCAAAAGATTAAGAATTTTAATTTAACAGTGGAACATGAAAAAAGCTCAGTTCTTTCAAAAATTCAATTTTTTGAAAAATTTCATTTGGGATGAAAAAATGAACTAAAAGTACGTGCAGAGTACTTGTATGTAAAAGCAATATCATAATCGTTTGTTCCCAAAAGATGCTAAGAAGGAAACAAAATAAATAGAAAATAGTTTGAAAATCTAGAAATAAAAAATGACAGTTTACAAATATCTTAAGATTTTGAGTAATTCGATCCTATTTTCAATCACGTACAATATTTCTGATTTTATATAAGCTAGGGTACTATTTTAGGAGATATATAAAACAATACAATTTTTTTTCCGGTACATATTGTATGGATTTATATTACTTCAAAGTTTCATATAACACGGTTTCCATACAACACGGTACACATATTGCCCTTACGTGCATACATAATTCATTTAAGAAATAAGTAAAATAATAATTTAAGTAAATAAAAAGTCTCGCATAACACGGTTTTGCTATAGCACGGTACGAATTAACCTTGCTATACAAGGGACACCTGTACCATTTAGTTTAGTCGCTTTTAAAAACTCTTAGTTACACAAAATTTGATGCAATAATGTGCATCATTCTTTCATAGTCCACTAAAGATAATAACGCATAAATAATAGTTAATTTTAAATTAAAATACTCAAATGCATTTAACATTTATGAAATTTCAAATAAAAGTTTAATAGTCATTTTAGTTTCAGATTGCTTTGAGTGAGTGAACATTTACGCCGCACTGTTCAGCTACATGAGGGCTTTTGGCGACGGAGCTCGGAATTTTGTACCATGGTCAAGTGACGAGGCCAACACCTGAGTTGGCTTCTTCCTCTCCTTACTTCATCACCACACCACAATTGGTGGACGTTTAAGCTCTCGACGTATTTAACGTGCATCTGTTCTCTACATGGTGGGTCTTCTGTGGTACTGGGCTCGAACTCATGACACGTCGGCCACGAGTCCGTTACCCTGACTACTAGACTATCGTGGCCACCAGATTGCTTCGAATCTTGAATAAAAATATTTTCAATCGCAATGCTGTGTTAATGACATATTTAAGTAATTTATCGGTTATTTATAAGAAATGATGTGCAAAATCAATTTAGTTTTCGGGATAATAGCCTTTGTTGCTCCATATCCCACAAAAAAACTAACTGCAACTGTATATAAGTTAGTTTTCTTCAGAAATAAAAACAATAAACTAATTTTTTCAATACTTCTACACGTTCTAGCAGCCTAAGTGAAAATCAAAGGGATTTGGAAACATTTAGGACAGAGTTAACGTTTATATTTGTCCCTTTATTCAAATCATTTAAGCAAATCACTTTAATCAAACTGTTAAAGTACTGATAATGCCTTTTTTGTATCATCATTTTTTTTTAGTATTATCTTTGATTGGTACTAGAAATGCGATAATAGTTCTATAAAATATTCATGGATTCGAATGAAGTTAACAATAGCTCAGAAATAAATAAGATAGTTCGATAAAAATCTTAGTCGCAATAACCAAAGAATTCGATTTTGAATAGTGAATTGGAATTCAATATTTGACTAATATCGATAGATGAGGCATTCAATTTAATAAACACGCAAAAATTGCATTTCCTTAAAATATTTCATTATATTTAACAACAATTGTGAGAAATTCTTATAAGCTATTCTTCCCCTTAAATCCAATGAGGAAATATAAATTTAAAAAATAAAATCCATATTTTTTTTTTAAAGTTTCGTAATAAATATAACTTTAATAATCGAGAATTAATTTGCTATCGGTAGACTTTCCTCCAAAGACATAATTGGAGTGATTTTAACAGACCTTTAACGGCAAATAGGTTTTTCTTTATCCAAGATGGCTGCTTATCAGTAATGAAACGGGTTGTGAAAAGAAAAAGACCAAATTTTTATAAAACGGATCAAGACACTAGAATTACCCACAGTTGAAAAAAGATTAAAAAAGTGAAGTAACAGGAAATATATTAACCTTTTCAATAGAAAATAGCACTAAAAAGTTTGAGTTCAAGGATAAAAAATAGAACATGAGAAAAATTCTAAATGTCGAAAAAACAAGAAAATTTTAAAAAATTAAAGACGCTTTAAAATTAAATTTGAGGGCGATATAATTGATTATGAAGGGGGAAAAGAAACGAGTAATTGTTGGATCTCTATATTATAAAAGCATTTATTAAAAATAAAACAGAAGAAAATTACAATTTGTTACCATTAGAAAATAATAATTATATCCCTGACAAATTTATTATTATTACAATGGGAATTTGAACCGCAATAAAAAAATTCGTTATTCCCCTTTACTTTTTTAGAAACAATTTTAGTGTCCATCATATTCTTAATATTTCATTACAACCGAAACCAGCGTAACCTTAAAAATAAAAAAAAAAATAATAATAATAATAAAATAAACCCGAATCCTCAGAAAAAAGTGTTTAAAAAACGAATATGGTAAATCTTTCGCTTTATACTTAAACGCAGAACCCTAATTTTTTTTTTAAAAGAGCTTTTGGTACTCACCAATATTTTCTGAAATATCCA
>BMAO01003612.1:0-15672 GCA_019973975.1 Trichonephila clavata | reverse complement strand
CAATATATTTTATAATTAATTTAACAATACTAAGTTAAGAACAAGATTAATAGAGTGTACCAGAGACCCAATGCACTTGTCATATATAAAATTAAGCACAAAAATTAACATTATCTTGATAATTTGTACGGTTTATAATTAATCTCTTAACTGTCTATTAAAAGTTACGTCATTCACTCCCCAATGCCACTGTTTTCCACGTTGGTGCGCAAATGGAATATATTGGGGAGGGGGGAAGAAAAGGATTAAACAAATTCTCTGAAATAAGTAAATTATTCGCAAACACCTTCAAGGTCCTTTTCTTGCATTCGAAACCTTCGGAATAATTTTATCGAAACCAGTGCACAGAAAAGATCGTAATTCGGAAAGGCGTATATATACGTCTGGGGTAATTAATGCAGTGGCTGAACGAGACATTTATATACGTCAGTGGCACGAAAGAGGTTAATATCGTGTTGTAGCTTTAGTGTCAAAGGTTTTTTTATGAATTCAATACATTCTAATTGTTTGTATGGAGGAGGGAGGCACGATGAAAATTATGATTGAATATTGGGCCACAAATATTGAAAGTTTGAGAAGCACTGCTTTATTGTACACCCAATTTATTTTAAATGATTTTTAAAATAACACGGTACAGGAGTTGAATGAATTTTTCCCCTTTAGATGAAGTTTTCGTCCTAGCGCCAATTGCCCTCAAAGTTTTAGGAATTCGTGCCCTTTGGATGAAGACTATTTGATCATTTTATATCAGTTTATGACATAAAGAAATCGTATAATGACGAGGGTGAAGTTCTGTTATTAACTGCTCATTTAATTAGCAAGGGCTTGAAATTCGCTACAAGAATGAAACAGCGTTTTCTTACCCATGGTTCTGACATAGTGCATGCATTGAAATTTAAACGTAATCTCAAGTCTTGTATAGCAGGCTACCAAAACTACGTAAGCAACTTGAGAAACAAAAGAAAAACAGCCGTTAATAAAAACTTTGTATTAATTTTTAAAAAAAAAGGAGGCCCTTAATAATTTGTATCAAAACCTACTGTGGTGTAATACATATCTCACACATCTACTGATGGTAGCATTTTTTATCCAGGTTGTAAAAACGTGTATGCCTGTTATCAAGTAGCGATGAATAGTAGTTATTAGTTTTATTCCTAATTTCAATTTGAATTGTCTATTAGACTAAATTTTCATTGTACTAATCTAATCCATTTATTATTTGTAATACAAACGATAAATTATGATTTATAAATATGTAATATGGTTTTCTTAGCATTATTTTTTGTACGGTTTTAGGGGAAATTATTTTAAAATTTTTCATCTTAACGATTTTTTTAAAATTGAGAAATACATTTTTTAATTTATCAAAGTTCAAATGTATTTTTTACACGAATTTTTGCACGGTTTTCTAAGGAATATATATACCTCGTTAAAAGAGTTTATTATGTTTCTAAATTTGAAGGTAATTGAGAATTGAAGTTAGTGAAAGCAACAAATTGTTTAATGATTTTTTTTTATCTTGAGCTAAACCAAAATTTTATAAATGCAATCAAATTATTCAGAGTACAAAATAATTTGTACCTGATTTATCATTCATTATATCACATTGCAATACGTATAAACAGTAAAATATTTTTTTTTAAATAATTAAACAAATATGTCCTGAACATTTAATTTTGACGTTCATTGCAAATATAAAAATGTAGCCCGAGGTCCATAAACAGAGTAAAAATTTTAATGTATAATTACGATTTCAAATAGTACTAACTAAAAATCAATTTTGATGATTCTATATGGTTGGCAAAATTCAGAATTTTAGGCCGATTATTTATTTATTTTTTTTTTTACTAATAGTATTGGAAAATTCTATTGTGTACTAATACTACTAGTTTGTGTCAATAAATAAATGCAGAGGTATGTGTTAAACAATCTCTTTTGATCAACAAAGGTAAAAAAGAGTATTATAAAATTTAAAAAGTGGTCCTATAATTTGTCTTTCTTCTAAGTTAAGATCCATCTAATCAGAAATAACTACTCCAAAAGTAAGTTCTGGATTCATTGTTTTTCATAAAATATTTTTATTAAATAATTATTAGTTAAAAGCAATAAATAATCTCAGATATTATAAGGAAGCATATAAATCTAGATATTTACCAAAATGTTTTTGAGAATCACAATGCGTGCAGATGTAAAATGCTGTATATGGAGAACAAAAAGAAATGAAGGTAACATACAAGTTCCAATTCATAAATCTATAGCAAACCAAATTTTTTATGTCAAGTAAGATCAAATGATCTTTCATGAGCGAAAAGCAAGCCAATATAGCAGAATTACCCATACTGATGCACACACAACAACCATAATTGTCATCTCTTTTGGTATATATAACCCTCATTCTTAACATCTTATCAACATAACTGAGTGAGTAAATATTAACGTCGCACTATTCAGCTACTCGAAGGCATTTGGTGACGGACCTCGTAATTTTGAACTATGGTCAAGTGATGAGAAGGCACCTTAACTGGCACCCGTGTATCTCCTAACTTCCACTCCACACCAACAAAAGGACATTTGAGCTTTGACAGATTTAACTTGCATCACCACCCCTACACAGCGGGTCTTCAGCGGCACAGGCTCGAATCCATGACACGCTCCAGGCACGAATCCGTTACCTTGACCACTAGGCTATCGTGGCCTCAACAACGTAACTGAATATTTAATGTTTCAATATTCCGCAATTTATTTGACAAATCATACAAACACATAAAATGGCAATGATATTAGATTATATTAAAAGGGAGTCAGTGTTATAGTTGACAAAAATGGAAACATATCACTTCCAAATGCTACTGCAAAAAAGGAAATTTTAAGGAGTTAATATTATATCTAAAAATATAGTATTTGTACATTATTAATTTTTATTTTCTACATTAAATAAGCTGTTTTAATTAATTTTTTATGTTATACATTTATGTAATAATAGTATTAGTGATGCCGTTGCTTGAGTTCGAAATAAAGCCACAGATGCAGATAATACTAATATTATATTTACAGTTAAATTTTACAACTTAAATTAATGTAGTAATGCAAATACATGTAAAATACACTTTTGAAGGTGCTGGGGTAGGTGCGGACAATCACCTTGCTGAGCTTCCTGTTTCCAGAATGTTCTGGTACGGGGTATAAAAAGTTTCAGTTGGGGTAGGAATGCGGGAAAAAGTATGGCCCGCTCAGTAACAGTTAAGGGAGGAGAGTACGAAACAATTAGTGTATTTAGTCTTCTAATAATGCCATATTCATATTTCCCTATTTATTTTACCAATAGCCCTATAGCATAGGCAAATTACAAGTGAAAGCCATAATATATATATACACACTCAAGAGCCAAAACATTATGACCACCCCTAAATTTTGCAATGAACTCGCCTGGATGACGTGAAAGGCATGTGATCAGGTGGAAGTGGTATTTAAATGCTGCAGGAGAGTCTGACTAATCATTATTTCACTTATTTCTGTGTGATGGGAAAGGCTGCGGATCTAAGTGACTTTGGTAGAGGGCAGATTGCAATGGCTCGAAAACTCGGAACACGTATTTCCGAAACTGCACGATTCGTGGGTTGTTCGCGATCTACAGTTGTTAGTACTTATGCAAAGTGGATGAATGTCGGTGAAGCCAGCAGTAGACGAAATGGTGTTGGACGTCCACACGCTATCAAAGAAAAAGGTCGTTGGAGACTGTATCGCATGGTGAAGCAAAACCGGAGCCAGACAGTGGCTCAGCTGACAGCCCAAAACAATGCAGGGCCAAGTAAAATAGTATCGGAGCAAACTGTTCAGCGGACACTCTTGGATATGGGGCTACGCAGAAAACGTACCACTAGTGTGTCTTTACTGACCAAGCGTCATCGCCAACTGCCCTGTGCTGGGCCCGGGAACATCGCGACTGGTCCATGGATCAGTGGAAGAGTTGCCTGGTCAGATGAATCACGGTTTGTAATTCATCACGCGAATGGCCGTGTCAGGATACAACGTCTTCCGGTGAACAGTTGCTACCTCAACGTACAGTAGGTCATACGCAGGCCGGTGGTGGCGGTATTATGCTTTGGGGGACGTTCTCTTGGGCGTCTCTGGGACCCGTGGTTTTGGTAAAGCAGATCATGAATCTACAGAGTATCTGACATCATTGCGGACCAGTTGAACCCTTACATGCCCTCTGTTTTTCCAGCTGGAAATGGAATGTTCCAACAGGACAAAGTCCCGTGTCACAAGGCTAAAATTGTGTTGGAGTGGTTCCAGGAACATGATGCTAGTTCCAGTTAATGCCTGGCCACCTAACTCACCGGATCTCAATCCGATAGAACACAATTGGGATGTCATGGGACGACAGCTCAGAGTTCAAAGACCACCAATTCACAATATCTCGGATTTGCGTGACCGATGCTTAAGCATCTGGTACAATCTGTCTCCGGCCAATACCAATGACTTGTGGCATCCATGCCAAGGGGCTTGAAGCTGTGTTGCGCGCCAAAGGTGGGCCAACTCGTTATTGACAGGTGGTCATAATTTTTGGCTCTTGAGTGTAAATATAATATATATATATATTATGGGACCCTCAATGAATAATAGATGATGGATTTCATAAGTCACATCTGGCGGAGGATTTTTGGTGACTGATTTAGTAATTCCTTGAAATACTTTCGAATTAACTTCTATCTCTATTAACATCATCATTTCTACAGGACTTTAAAGGGAAATTACATTCAGCGCAAAACTATAAGACCATAGGATTCTGTATAATGAGCATGATGAAATATGAACTACAACGGGTGGTATGGTTTAATATTGATGCTTATAAGAACATGATTTCAACTACTTCGCTGGAGTGGTTTGAGGTATTTCTACAATTTTGTATTCCAAGTTCTAATTTTTTCTTCTATGTTTCTTATTTTCAGGAATGACCAATTATCTGTGAGATGTTCTTCAGGTGAAGGTATTGAATGCTTCTTGGCAAAACTTTGGATGATTCTGAAGACATTTGGACAACTCATCCTCTCAGATTAGTTCCTTATAAATAACTATGTAAAATTAAAGCCAAATTTAGTTGTTTCTAATAAAATTGTTACAATGCATTTGTATTGCTCTCATTTTAAGTTACAAAATAATATCATTATTCCATAAAAAATGTTTTTTTTCCTTGTGAAAAAAATATAATCTCAACTCTATTGTTTACAATGAAGAGCTCCCCCCCCCTATATCTGTTATTATTATTAGTCTTTATTTAAAATCCCTATTTCTGTTACTAGTAAAAAAATCAAAACTCTTTATCTGGTAGGGGGAACAGAGCTTATATTGCTTGATTTTGAGTTTGATAAATTGTCTGCACAACCTTAAAATTCAAAAGGCTCCTAAAATTAAGGTATTAGATTTTAGATGAATACATATGGTAGGTTGAAGTCAAAGAGCATACAAGAATACTTTCCCATTATTATGATCAAGATATAAAAGAATACAGTTTTAATAAAGTGTAAGGTTTTAAAAGGGGAATCAAATGTTCTCTAAATCAAAACAGTTATTTTTCTTTCTTTTATAATTAAATGGGAGGCATTCTATAATCGAATTATTATTTTTGTTCCACACATGAATACAATAAATCTTGTCAACAGAAATCAAGGTTTTAAATAAATGCTTAATATTTTTCATATGTAAATACGTTTAATAGACAATACTCCAATTTTTATAAAATGTTTATGCAATTTAAAGTTGCTTTTTCTTTTGTCTCGAGCAGCATCGATATCAGTAATTTATAAGCCCAAAACTTCATGGCTTGATTCTGTTCCTCACATTTCTTGTCTTCTTTTATCTACTGAAGTTTCTTGGTACAAAAATCGGAAAAACAAAGTGACCAATACATTTCATTTAGGTATTAAATTACTTTACAATTTGTTCTTAATATTTTGTATCATAGAAAAAGTTTTTAAATAAGTACCAAGTTGGGTTTCAATACTGCATTCACTTGGATTGCTGGTTCATTTAAAAGATACTGTGGAATCTTAACATTTTATGCATCTTTGCGTAGTAGAACCTAAATGTAAAACAGTTTAAAAATTTCGAAAACAAGAACAAAGTCTAATACAGGTCTAATATAATATTTTGTTCTGTCCATGACTCACAACTTTAATTTCCGTTATTTCTTTAAAAATTTAATACGTGTAGTGTAGTTTTTAGTGTGTGTAATAAATTTCATTCTTTCAGAGAGTTAAAATGACAATGTAACCGCAGATAATACCATACAGTTTGGAGCAAATAAAAGTGCCCAAAGAACAGAGTTTCAGGTTACAAGAAAACACTGCACAAGAAAGGAGTAGTTTTCTAACCTGCTTATGTTGAAATTGATCACCATTCAACTCTTGACACCTTTGGTCCTAGTTCAGCAAGTTGAGGAAAGGTAGAAACTGGACCCCCGGAATCCTTGCAATCTCATCAGAAATGTTCTGCTGCCCTTCTTGAAGACTTTTTCGGTTATTGCGATACACCTTAAACTTCAGGGTCTCCGATAAAAGTAATCGAACACTGACAGATCAGGAGGCTTGGTGGCCAGCTATTGCAGAGACGAATGAGTTCTGCTAACAAATCAGTCGGGAGTGAATATCTTGTAAATGTGACCCATGGTTCGGTGGGATGCATGTGCAGTTGCACCTTCTGTTTGAAGTAATTCTAGATATTTTCCCTCTCAGTTAATGTTATCAGAAACTGATTGCCACTGATCGACTCACGTTGCACAACCCGCACTAAGATCTAAACTGGTTTCGATAGCATCACATTCCCGTCCAATTGCATTCACTGCCCAGGAACCTTTTATTTGCCCCACCTTGTAGAAGTAGTACTAAATTGTTTTGAATTATTGTTCCCATAACTTCTTATTTTCGTATATGAAATCTTTCTTATTGACATTGACCTAAGATTATGTTAAAAATCAGTCCTCTTGCTTCTAGTTTGAAGAAAAATTAATACAAAACATAAAGTTAAAAAATTGAAATTCAAAACAGTTGTACTCATGTTGTACTGCATGTTGTACTCCACCTTTAAATAGACACCAAAAGGTGAAACCCAGATACTCTCTATACTCTAAAAAACTTCACAGACGCTAGAAAAATACTTCCACAGGCTACAGCACTTTACGACCCCCAGTATACTCCAATAGACTCTCTCTCTGATTAACTTCCAGATTCACTTGGACTCTCACACTTATCATGACATCAAAGCTCGCACCTACAGGTATCTCAATGTCGTCCTAACGCAGTATTTCATAGAAGTGATCCGGCCTTAACACTATTTCACCATAGCAATTTTAAAAAATGGCTAGAAACTCTCTCCAAAGTAAATATGGCTAATTTGTGAAAAGTACAAAAATGATTTGCTGTCTGGTTCAAGTAATTTTCTGTCTACCGCAATCGTACATTTCTGTCTCGTCGATTTAAAAGGGGTATGCAAGGGGTTGTCTTGCATAATGTGCTTGATTGTGAATACGATTACACATTATAGTAGCATATTGTCGTTGTGTTGTGGCACAATAAATGCAATTGCTCTTTTATATATATTAACAACCCCATAGGAAGCTACAGAGAGTTTTTAGCAAATAGTAAGATTATTCTGGGTAAATATCAAATGACGAAGATTATAGGTACCTAATCTGGCAACCCATTTTCTTAGTTTCATACCTCACATGAGGACATTGACTCTTGACATATTTAAGGGCAACAACCTCTCTATACAGTAGAAAAAAATATCTGAAAGGAGCTAAGTCACACATTAGGAGACACATTAATGCGTCTATTACGGTATCACAGCTTGCGATAACCCCATTTCTATTCATCAGTGAGTGAGTGTGTGTTTATTTACGTAGAACTGTAACCATTAATCATATTATATCAGAAAATCGGGTAAATGAGTTTCATTAGACATGGATAACTATACTTTAGTATTAACAAAGAGGGTCAAGAAGTATAAAAATTATACTAAAGTTAAAAAAAGTAGATTTACAGCTTCCTCCAATTGTAATATAAATGCTCAAATATTAAACAAATAATAGTGGATATAGTAGTTTCATAGTGTTGTGAAGTTACTTATAATCCTTCAAAAGGGATCAATAATTCATATCAGTTATATTTTTTACCTTTATTTTCATACTCTTGAAGAGACCCAGGTGTGCAGAAACAGCTGTAATTTTGTTTATGAGATCACCGTACAATGTTTAATATATATGTACTTTTTTGCATTACGTTTCTAAAATTTTTATGAAACTGACATGCACTCAGATATACGATATTTATATTATAAATTATGCATATTTTCCAAGATATTTTTCTGTACTGCAAATTCTGTACTTCAAAATTTAAATGTCAGTCAAACACAAGAGAATCAGACGTCTTCCGCAGTATATTTATATATTTCGAAAGCAAAATTTAAAAATACACTTCTTATAAGCCTTAAAATTTTAATTTAAATTCTTGAAAAATTCAAATTATTTCTAAATTGTATCTCGTTTTCTAATAAACTTAATACATTCCTTATATATTTTTAAAAGGACACATAATAAAACAAATGATAGCTTATATTATACTTTACTTGTATTATTTTAACTATCATTATTGCAAATAGTCAATTTATACTAGTTTGAGACGTATATTTGAAGGCTATGGATCATATACATGGAGAAATGAGGTATTAAAACATAGACATCAGCAACAACACGAAAATGTAAGACACAAAATTTGGAGTGAAAAAATGCCTTCAACTTATCAAACTATATATATATATATATATAGTTAGAGAGAGAGAGGGAGAGAGAGATAAGTTCACTACCGAACCGACAAAGTTAAAGAGGGAGTACGAGGAAAATTTGGAATCACACAGGAATGCAGGGTTGCAACTGCCATAGTTACGATTTATGGTGCAAAAAAGCACAGAAGAGAACAGAAACACAAAAATGGGACAAAAACATTTTATAGACAGGTTTTTGCTACAAGAAGTGTTCGAAATTACGACCAGAAGTTGTCTGGAAAGACTAACAGCGGCACTGCAGGAATTCCTGATGTTCTGGAAAATTCCTCTTCGCAGACCTAGGCAGATGCGCTGCATTTAAGATTTCGTGAACACCGATCTGCTGGAAGTCGTCATTTGCGATCCGTTTTCCTAGGTAGTGGGGTGAAGTATTAAAACGAAGGACTGGTCGATATGCTTATCGTGTAAGGAACTGTGGATTGCACGTCACTTGGAGGTTGTAAGTAGAATGTTGCCCGAACATATGTGTTCTATATTACACGAACTTCGCAAGTGGGAACAGGGGTTACAAGAGACTGGCTTTTTAACGAAAATTACAATAAGTCCACATGAAACGGGGTGAACATCTGGCAATATGGAAGCGCTCTTTAGTCAAGTAGAAGACAATCTCCAAGTACGAGTACTCTTTATGCCAAGAATCTTCCAGAATACACGAATTCTTTTCAGAGCCAGTGTAGGGCCTGACAGACAAGTTCTGGTAGTAATTTCGAACGTCTGCCATAGTACAGCACGCAAATGAAAAGTTTTTTGTCCAGTTAATGTGTTGCTGTTTTTTTTTCCCCTCCGTTTTTGTGCACCATAGCTTTCAACAACGGCATTTGAGACCCTGCATTCTTATGTCATTCCGAGTCGTCTCTGTTCCCCCTACACATCCAGCAAGTTTGTTGGTATGACAGCGAATCACATAATAAACTATACTAAATTGCTATAAAACTAAAACACAGCAAAAATAAAAGAAAGTTTAGGTCGAAAATAAGTTTGCCCCATAGCAATAGCAAATTCTTAAACTTAGGAACTAAACTTGGAGGTTCAAAAAACTTATTTCTGTGTAACCGAGTTTAATGTAAAAAAGAAAAGAAATAAAAGAATAAAATCATTTATATACGAGGGTGGTACCGTAAGTACCCGGCCTGACCGAGAGATGGCGGTAGTTGTTCGTATTAAAAAGTATAAATATCTTATACAAACAACTATTACAAATATCTAATATTACATTAGTTTAAATATAACTGTATTAGAAAGTACGTAATCTATGCATAAGTTTCAAGTTTGAAGACGTCACGTTGTTTAGTATTTGGTTGGCAGGCATTAGTAGTGAACCTTTTCGGTGAATTTGTGAAAATGGAGAAAAATTTCATTCTTATGTAATGTAATACTTTTATTTGAAATGCCTCAATCCAGCCAATATAAAAGCTACACTAAATATAATTATGGCTGTGTGTGAGTCTGCTCCTTCGTTTACAGCAGAAAATATTGGGTAGCAGAGTTTAAACGAGGCCGTATGAGCTGTCAAAACGAGCATAGCAGTGATCGATCAAATGAGGAAAAGACTCTAGAAATTTTGAGGAAAATTCACAAAGCGGTACTGGATGACCGTCGACTAAAAGTGCGCAAACTAGCAGACATAATAAGCATTTAAAAAAGTTTGGTACATCGCATATTATCTGAAAATTTAGTTATGAAAAAGCTGTGTGCAAAATGAGTGACGCGTTTGCTCACACTCGAGAAAAACAGTGTCGTGAAGATGTTTCAATTGAGTGTTTAGCGAAGTTTTACAGAAACAAACATATTTTTTGCGGCGTTTTATAACCATGGATGAAACATGGGTCCATCACTTTACACCCGAGGCAAAAAAAATCAAAAGAATGGACTGAAAAGTGAGAACCGGCTCCAAAGAATGTGAAGACGGTTTCAACTGCAAGCACAAGGTTATGGCGTCGGTTTTTTGGAATGCGGTGGAATAATTTTTATTCACTATCTAGAAAAAGAGGAAGAAACTATCAACGGTGAGTATTGTCCGAGCTTATTGTAACGTTTGAGCGAAAAAATTAAGCAAAAACGTCCGCTTTGACTCAGAAAAAAAAGTGCTGTTTCATCAAAACCAATGCACCTGCTCACAAATCCGTTATTGCAATGACCAAATTAAGGAAATAAAGTTTTGAAATGCTACCCGCATGCATCTATTTGTCCGATTTAAACACTTACTGATTATTTTCTATTCCCAAACTTGAAAAAATGGCTCAGTGGTCAAAGATTTCCCAACGATGAAGAAGTGATTTTGGCAGTTAATGGATATTTTTGAGGAGCAAGACAGTTCTTATTATAAAAAGGGTAACGAACTGTATTGAACAGCGCTGGAAAAAGTGCATAGAGCTGAAAGGAGATTATGTTAAAAATAAATATATTTTCCAAAATTTTTGTGTTTTCTTTCTTGGGTGGTGTACTTTTGGGGCCATCCTAGTATTTGCAATTTCAGGTGCTTAAAAACCAAATATATTTTGTAGGAAAAATTTGGTAGGAAAATACAAAAAACACAGAAAAAGCTACATTCAGAGCAAAGGAATCAGATATTAAAATATATTTGCAATTATTTAAACCTGTGGTACCATCGTGTGACAAAATACAGTAAAGTAGAAAAAGCATATATTGGTGAAAGAAAATATCCAGACAAAATAAAAACATCACATAATATAAAATAACATATATTGTACATCAAATTGTTGGATGAGAAGTTGATTTATAATTCTTATATATTTAGATGTTACAATGTAAAACATTTTGATTGTATTTGTAGAATCAAGTATCTAAAATTTCGTATAGAATAATCTAATAAGTATAAGTTCGAAACAATTTCAATAATAATGAAAAATTACACAGTTTTACAATTTCTTGAAAGTATTAACTGTCAGTCAGTCGCAATAAAAAAAGAGTGTATAACTTAAATTCTCTTAATACTATTAAGAATTTAAAATATTACACGTTTCATGAATTTTGTAATACATTTATTCATATCAGTGTACCAATTAATGCATCTTTTTAATTAATATTTATTTTTTATTTGGATATAAATAACTTAAGTAAAATATTTCTTTAAGAGTTTACAAATCTTTCTACATCATTTAACCATGTATATATATATATATATATATATTCTCTTAATTCTCCAACACAAATTTAACACATTGTTGATCATAGCTTTTAGGATCTTAATCTAAAGTAATTCAATAAGAATTGTTGAGAACTCGATATTAATTAACTTAATATGAAAGATTAGTGACATAGAAATTACAATCCGTTTTGGCAAACTCCGATTTAATAAGGAATTAATTTTTTACTTCTAGTTTAAAATAAATCGTACTTTCGAAATCAAATTTGACTTTATTTGAAAAATTAAGAATGACAACTACAATAAATGGGATTACCTACACTTATTAATAATTTTGTACACTTAAGTTATATTGAAATAGTTTTCTCATACATAGTTGTTGAAACACTATATGGATTATTTTAGATTATTTGATTAAATCTGCTTTGAAATATTTGCTCAATAATATCCTGTCTCTCTCTCTCTTCGATATATACAGTGGGTACAAAAAGTATTTGCACACATACATTTTTGTTCACAATTTATAAGAAAATGCATTAAGAAATACAAAAATTGGCATTTTAAAAATAAAATAAGCCTATTCGTTTAAATTAATTACAAAAAATACAATAATATTAATAAAAAACATTTTTTGCAACAATATTAAAATATCTTATGTCAAAAAAGTATTTGCACACTCAATCAACTTTAGCAAATTTGCATTTTTTTGCTAATTATTTGACAGTCATCCCGCAGTAAATAACATACGTAAGACGACTATAAAAGGAGGTATTGTCGAAACTTTATCAGTGATTGTCGATTTCAAATTGTAATGGCACCTAAGAAATCTGAATTGCCGATTTCGTTGCGAGAAAAAGTTGTTTCTCTACGTGAAAACGGCCTAAATTATCGAGAAATAGGTAAAAAAGTAAATGTTTGCTTCTCTACTCTTCGGTATGTTATAAAACGTCATAAAGAAAGAGGATCTACATCAAATAACTTGCGCTCTGGACGCCCAAAGAAACTTTCACTGCGAATTAAGCAAAATCATAATGAGAAGCATCGAAAAATCCATTTGTTAGTGCATTTACATTAGCCAATGATGTCGCTTCAACATCTGGAGTTCAAATCTGTGCCCAAAGTGTTCGAAATGTCCTGCATGATGCACAAATTTGTGGAGATCTCCAGAAAAAAACCTCTCATAACTGAACGAAATAGACTGAAGAGACTTGAATTCGCTAAGGAATATATCAATAAGCCAATTGATTTCTGGAAAAATGTCATATTCCCGACGAGAGTAAGTTCAATATCTTTAAATCAGATGGCAGGAAATTAGTTTGGAGAAAACCTTGTACTGCTTTTCATACCAAAAATGGTGTTACCTACAGTTAAACATGAGGAGGTTCTGTTATGATTTGGGGGTGCATGGCTAGCAAAGGAGTTAGTAATTTGTGTTTCATTGATGGGAATATGACAGCTCGAACCTATATTGATGTGTTGCGAGATAACTTGCCACAAAGTGCAATAAAATTGGGTATCAGTAATTCGTACTATTTTCAGCAAGACAATGATCCCAAGCACACTGCCGGTATAACACGTATATGGTTGCTTTACCATGTACCCAGAAAACTTGCCACTCCACCACAATCACCAGACTTAAATCTTTGGAAAATTTGTGGAATTCTGTGGATTTAAAAATAAGAAAAAGGAAGATTTCAAGTAAATCTGCCCTTAAACAAGCCCTTATTGAAGAGGGGTCAAATACTGACCCTACTGTTACAGAAAATTTAATTAAATCAATGCCAGCAAGATTACAAGCAGTAATAGATGCTAAAGGAATGCATACTAAATATTAGTTATTTGAAATTTGCTTATATATTTTATTTCTTTTGTATTATGCAAGGTGCAAATACTTTTTGACATAAGATATTTTAATATTGTTACAAAAAATCATTGTTATTTAAATTATTGTAATTTTTCTGTTTGTTTTGGATGATTAAACTTATTCTGATTTGGCAATACCAATTTTTTATTTCTTAATGCTTCTTTTTTATGAATTGCAAACAAAAATGTAGGTGTGCAAATATAATTATATATTTTTTACCCACTGTATATTGTTCGTAAAATGAAACTGTTATTATTTTAGATAAAACATGATTAGTTTTAAATCACATTTGAATGCATGTTTCATAAAATGTATTTTTTTATGTAAATTTTCTAAACCAGGGGAAAAAATACATAAAACGCTAAGGAGTAGCAATTTACTTTTAGTTTATTAATATTTCTTTCATTTTTTTTAAAATTAAGTTTACATTCTTTTTTATAAACATGGGTTTGTAATACGCAAAAGTGAGCATTTCAATTTATTATTGTAATTTTTTAAAATTTAATTTTAAACAAAAGTTTAAATGATAATTTTGATTTTAGTAGAAATAATAAATTTCAATTTGTGAATTTAAGTCGAATGTTACTTTTTTCAAAAATGATTCTACTTAATTTTCAGTTCTGTCAGATAAATAACTCTAAAAATAATTTAAAATCTCACCACTGAAAATAAAATAATTATTTTTTTCATGCAAGCAAAATACAAAAATTTTTCACGCTGTTTATCGAAATTAGGTAATTTATATGCAAATTCCTTTATAAATTGCTCAACTAAAATACTGAAGTTACTCGGAATTTTCCGAGATTCCCTCAAATACTTCTATATTTATGTATATTTTTATTAGTTACTTGTATATATATATATTTGCTATCTTTAAAAAGAAATTATAATTATTAACATAATTAATTTTATATTATTATAATTTAGTGAATAATTATATTATAAAAATATTACTGTGATAAAGTTAAAATATAAATATTTTTGCTCTGATTGAAGCTTTATTTTATGCTCTTATAAAAAATATCTCTCTTTACAACTGCAAACGATAAATATCACAAATACGATTGAATAATTTTTTGTCAGTTTTACTTGAAGCCACCGCAGCAGCATAACGGTCAGCGAGCTTTATCTTTGTAGAATAATCGTATCGATTTTTAGTGTAGTGTATGAACTACGATTGATTGAAATATCTTAACATTTTCACTTTGTCATTTTTTTTATTTTAGCATTGAATCTCGATCAAATTATTTTTTTCTTCTTATTAATGAAACAAAAGAAGGAAAATTGAAGTATTTTATTCAGGAGCAATTTTATCATACATATATATATTTCATTTTTTAAAAATATTTTTATTAAACTGCTTATAATTTTACTTTTAAAATACATTTTTTTAAGTACTGTGGCAATTTTTCCAGACATTTCGATAGTTAATTAAGATATTTATGTTACATACATAACCATGCTTCTATTCATGTGTAAAAAAAGCGATTAAAATGTTCCATTTTAGGTTATTGTATTAAGTTATAACAATGTAACTTGTTTACAAAATTAATAAAGGTAGCTAACGCATACCTACAAGAAAAGGAACACATTAAGATTATTAAAAGGAAATTTTGCAAACCATACATGGAGAAACAAATGATAGACCCGATTTTTAAAAGTCATATAGTATCAAAATTATTGCACATATTGCAATAACTGATCAATATATGTAAAGAGAAATACACAACGGTTTTTTTTTACTGTTACAAATGTTCGATGTGCTGCAATCTTTTACAATGTATACGTCCAATCTGTAATCAAGTAGTTCGATACATTTTAAAGCATCACTCTATCAATTCTTTCTAAGGCTGCACTAATG
>BMAO01003611.1:0-108888 GCA_019973975.1 Trichonephila clavata | reverse complement strand
TGAGTATACTCGTCGAAAAAATTTTAGGTTTTTGTGTCATGTCGAGTATACTCGTCATGCGTAAAAAGTAGTGACCATTGGCTATTTAAATTGAAATTAAAAAAAACAACATATTCTTAAATTTCAAGATGTTTAGAATGTTATAGGCCAGGCCGGAGTAAGTGAAAAATATGAAAAATTTAAGCCGGACGAAACAGCGTAAAAGTTCGCATAACGAATTTATTTAGGTACGATGATAATGTTATTTAGATGCTAGCTTAAAAGGGGAAGGTCTATCGGTCCGGGAATTTTGACGGTCGCTAAAATTCATAGAAAACCATAAAAACTCCTATATGTCTGTAATATATTTTTATGTTTTTCAATAAATAAGAGATAGAGAGTCTTACAAGGGAGGGCATGACTAAGGAAATTCATTTGGGACGAGACTTTGTGTAATAGTAGTACTCCATTAGGTGTTCAACCCTCAATGTAATAGCGCTGAATGGGCAGTTAATTCGGAGAAAATAACCTTCGAAATTCATGCTTAGCTTTTATACAATTAAGTTTTAATTAGCTCCAGCGATGCAGTGGCATTAATGACAGCGCACCTGCATTCCGCGCGGTCGGTCAGAGTTCGAATTTTGCGATCAGCTTGCTTTGTTTTTTTCAATTAAAATAATTATTTTTACAATTAAATAAACTTATTTAGCAAAAGCTTATCAAATCTCTATATATACATATAAATGGATGCTTGTATCTATGAAATCGCTTCACTCCTACACCGTTCAACCGATCACTATAAAAATATGCATGTATATGTATTTTTCTATGGAGAAGGTTTTTGTGCTATCCTCATTGTTTACAATGAGGATAGCACAAATTGTTTCCTCATTGTTGCAGCTCACCACCAGGTGGCGTTACAGCAAATAAACCGCCAAGTTGCCAACATGGTCGCCAAGCCCAGAGAAATTTGGTTTGGATAGGTTCTCTTTTAATGTTATCTCTCTCTATATAAATGGATGTTTGTATATATGAAATTGCTTCACTCCAACACCGTTCAATCGATCATAATAAAATTGGCATGTATATGTATTTTTTGTGCAGAGGGTCTTTGTTGCAGCTACAGCAAAGCAACTTTTGCACCGTTCAATTAATCAATCAATCGCCAAGTTGCAAACGGAGTCGCCAAAAATGATACCAACTTGTATGTATCACCAACATTTCGCTATGTTTCCATTGAATCGCCGTTACAATGCAAGGAACGGCATTGCTTGCGAATATTGTAATTTTAACATAAAATAAATACGATAGAAAGTAATATTAACGTATTACACATCCAGATATAAATTATTTACATTATTTTAAGCGTTCATTACACAAGATTTGTAGCAGTGTTTTACTTTTGGTGAGCAGAGATCAGTTAGGAAAATGTTTTCAAAAATCGACCCACAAAGGCGTTATAAATAAAAAAAAATCCTTTTTATGAGCTATTAGACCTTCAGACTTTAAATTTCACAATATGGCTTTTTTGTTCAGCTGAGATAAGAAAAAGCCTTTTTTTGTTTAATTTGCAATTCACGTAAAATTAACTCATTCAAAGTAGTCTCCTTCAGCATCAATGAACTTTTGTAGACCAATTTTTTACAGATTAAATGCCTCAAACCATTCATTTCTTGAAATTGATGAAAAAAATGCGTTTATAGCCATATCAATCTCTTCTTCTGAATGAAAACGACATCCATGTAAATTCTTTTTTAGATTAAAAAATAACCAAAAGTTACACATAGATAGATCCGAAGAATAAGGTGGATGTTCTATCACTTTAATCTGTTTTTCTTCAAAAACTCAACTGTAAATCTGGCTGTATGGAAAGATGCATTGTCATGGTGAAGCATTAGTCCCCATCATTAACTTCTTGGAGAATCTTTGGAAGACATTTAGTAGTATACCAGTTTTCTGTTATTGTCTTCTGTCCTTCCAACTTGATGGCTTTGACAAATCCTGTACTTCTGAAGAAAACTACATACATTTATTTTTTCATTGCTCGTTGTCTTTTCACCATTGTTGGCGTGGAATCATCTTCAAAGTCCCATACTTTGCTTTCTTGACGTGTTGGAATGTCAAAAACGGTATGTACGTTTTATTCCCGTTACAATTTTAGAAATGATGCGGTGACCACCATCATTTAGCAATTTAAGGGTTTCTTTACTGATCCTAAGACGCTCCTCTTTTTGTGCTCGGTTAGATTATGGGGAACCCAACGGCAAACTATATATTTAATATGTAATTTTTCATGAATAATTTCGTATATGGCTGCGCATTCAATGTTAAGTTCCTTCTGTATCACTTGGTAGGTACACCGATTATCATTCATTAACATTTTTCGTATGGTAGACACATTATCCAGGATTACTGCCAACCGTGGCCTTTCTGTGTGTTCTTCATCCTGAAGAGAATTGCAACCACTGCAGAATTCTTTAAGCCACCTGAATACAGTATTATGACATGGAGATTCATCACCAAGTGCTAATTGCAGTCGTTGAAAGCATTCCTCTTGATTTAATCCCGCTTTAAAATTGTAGAAAATCATAGAACGATAATGTTCTCGCGTCAACTTCATTTTTTCTTCTTCTAAAATTTATTCTACGCTAAAAAACTTGAAGTAAGTCAGTAAAAAATTGACTGCTAAGTTAAAATATTTTGTATTTTTAAATTAATATTTTTGTAACTTCTTGTCTGCGCTTATCTCAAGAAATTTCAGAGTTACATTCGTACCAAGTAGTGCTTTATATAATTTTTTTTTTCATTTTAAAAACTTAAACAATAACTATAATTATTTATATTATACTTCATAAATATATTAAAATATTAATTAATTATAAGGTTAAAAAAGCGATTATTATAATATTATTAATAAATAATATTTATTATAAAAATATATTATATTAAATTATACTTTATATAATTATTTAGTGTTTTAAAAAGCAAAATAGTTAAAGATTGTTTTATCTTTATATATAAAAATTACGTGTCACAGTGTTTGTCCGCGAGGTACTCCGAAACTACTCAACCAATCATAATATAATTTTGCATACTGTGTGTCATTTCGTCTAACTTAAAACATAGAATAGTTTTTATTTCAATTAATCACACCATAATTTTTTTATTCCCGGAAATATAAAAAATCCGGAAAACAGGAAAATTCGCAAAATTTCGCAATGCTCATGTGTCTGTGGAAGCAGATATTGTAAACCAAGATCCACGAAAAGTAAGTGTCCGGCGTATTTCGGGGTGTGGAATCCGATTTTTCAAAAGTAACCGTAACTTTGCCGGTCGACGGTATTTTAGGCACACGACAGAAAGAGCTTACCTTAAAAGCCTTGGATTGTGAAAATTTGATTCCTGGCGTATTTCAAAACGGATAATACGAATCTGATATCCAATCTTAGAAATAACTGTAACTTTGCCGGATAATTCTGGACGACCGTCTATTACGCAGACCATGCAGCAGCTTACACTTAAAGTCTTAATGCAGGAAAATTGCGTTTCAGGTGTAATTCGGGATGGTGAATGACAGAATTCGAATTTTAAAAATTCCTGTAAGTTAACCAGATAATACCGGATGGCCCTAATGCCCCTTCCAGGGCCTGAACTTGCCAGCTCAGGGGCACCAAAATTAATCTCCAGTGGTATTTAGGGTAGTAAGCGATAATCTGAAATCAGATATCAGAAACTCCACTAATCTTGCCGGATATTGTCTGAATTAGGTGAAAAGGCACATCATTCGAATTCCACGTCCGGATTTTCGTTTCCTCTAGAGACTGAATTTGCACGCGCTGGCGCATCAAAAGTCAGATCCATGTGCGTTTCGGAGTGCGGAATGAGAATCTGAAATCGAATTTTAGGAGTTCCGATAATTTTGCCGGATAATGCCGGTTGACCTTATTTTAGACACGCCGTGGCAGAGCTTGGCTTAAAAGCCTTGGAGTGCAAAAACTTGGTCCCTGGCGTATTTTAAAAACGGATAATCTGAATCTGATATTCAATATAAGAAATTACTGTAACTTTGGTAAAATGATCGCTAAGTCGCCAAAAATGATGCCAAAGTGGCTGTATTTGTAATTCTTTGAATAATTAGTTTTAGTCAATTAATTTTTATTAATTATAATTAAATTACTGTATTGTCATCCAAAATAAGTGTGTATATAAAATTTCAGCTCAATTGAGTGCTCTGAAATGCATTTTATTAACGATTGAAAATTTGAACAAGATAAATATATATAGAGAGAGTGAGCTAATAGAGAGTAGGAATTGAAAAATAAAATGCACACAACTAAAAAAAAATCTCTTGAAAGAATCGACTGCAAAAAAGATATCCTAGTAACATGTTAATTTCAAACGAAATCGTCATATACATATTTAATGAACCCTCTAGCAAAAAAGTCTAATGGAATCAAATTCGGAGACTTTGACAGCCAGGCAACTGGGTCCCCTCTCCAAACCCGACTTCCTTGAAATGTCCCTTTCAAAAATGCAGTAACATCCCCTTGATAGTGTGGTGGAGCGCCATACTATAGGAACAGAAAACCTAGTGTCGTTATGGAACAGCAAAGTTTTGCAGCGTATCAAGATAAACATGCCCGATAACTGTCTTCTTTACGAAGAAAAATGGACTAATGATGCAATCTGTGTGCATTCCTAACCATACATTAGGTGTATATCTTTGGTATTCACACAGTCGATGAGAATTTTCATTTCCCCAAGTATGGTAACTATGCTTGTTAACCTTTCCACATATGTGAAGGCAAGATTCATCCTTAAAAATCACGTGTTCTAAAAAATTCAAGTCCATCCGAATACGATTCATCATTTTAGTGGCGAATTCCAACCTTGCGCAATGGTCTTTTGATTTCAAATGGTGAAGAAGTTGAAGCTTGTATGTACTCAAACGTTGCCGTTTATGGACTATATCATGAACTGTGCACCGAGGAATATGTAATTCGTTATTGGCTTGCCTAATAGACATATCAAGACTCTTACAAAATGAATCACGCACATGTGATCAACAGTGTCTTCTGTGAGTGGCGCAACGGAGAAAATAATACCCCCCCCTGTAAAATAAGGTTTTGGGCCTTTATATATTTTAATTGGTTTAATATGTATTTGATGTTGTGACGAATCTATACGCGACCTTCAACTAACAAGTCCTTTTGGGTATTCGTTTGGGCCAGCAAATTTTAACCAATCTTCTCCTAAAAGAAGGAAACGTGATATGAAAATTAAGTTTATATTTTTCTTCGAGAGTTTAAGAGTTAGTGAAATGTGAGTGGATTAGAAGTGAAGTGAATAGTTAGTGAATCGGCAGTGAAGAGAATTGGTAAACAGAAAGCTAGAAAGTCAGAAGTTAAGCTAACAAGAGGTGACAAGATAGTTACAAGGTGAAGATTACCAGAATTGGTTTAAAGTCCTTGTAAAAGATTATAACCAAGAAGTGTTAAAGTCAAGTTGGATTGAGTCGAAGACTGCATAAGTTCAGGTACTGTCACCTTATATTAAGTTGACATTTAGAGTGTTAAAGTAGTAGTGCGGACATTAAATACGTAAGCTCTGTGTAAAGCAATATTAAGGAGAGAAGAGCAGCATTATTGAACATATTCTCCCCAAACGCGAATCTCGTCTCTTCTCTCTATTGTTTGACTGAATTATCCTATTTAAAGTGTTATTTGTGTTTGAGTTGATTATAGTGATAAATAAAATAACTGGAATTTATCATGTCGAATGATCCTTTAATTCCTTCCACACTTTTAGCTAGGTCACAGGGTAGAAGGGATTTAAACTCGTTTCCTCCCTAGTCCTTCGTTTAATCCTTAGAACCCTGGGCACTCTCCGCAATGCAGGGGTGTACGTTACGCCACTGTCTTCTGTTGCAAAAGGATACTTGCCAGTTTAAGTTCCCGTCTCCTTTGAAGTTAATTCCCATTGGTGGATGGATTCTGATATCGGAGGATCGACATTCCATTCTCTTCGAAAACGTCGCTGTGCACGAGTGACCGATTTAAATTCCGTTAACCAAAGTAACGTCCACTAACGTTAACTATGGTGTCCACATCTTTACAAATAAACTCTGCGTCTTTACAAATGTCTGCGATTGCCGAATAATGCGCGCACGTACAGCCGATCGGACTAGACCCCAAAACTCTCGGAAGGGTTTCCAATCCACGGATGAGCAGTTTATTGCATTCTGATGATTAGTTCCTTAATAATAAGCCATAACTTTTGGATACTTTAAGCCCGGACACCCAGTATATATATATATATCATATGGTATATATATTTATGTGGGTGTGATATATTTAGATCTATTTTCATTATTTTACTTAAAAATGTAACATTTAAATGAGTGTTTTTTTCTTTTTATGCTTGTATTTTTTGGTCTAAATGCCAAATGAATGCTATATTTTTTGCATAGTTTCAAATTACAGTATCGAGCCTTTGATTTTAAACAATTTTGATTTTTAACAAACATTCCGCTCGGTGTCTGTGAGGCAGCGTGCCCGCTTTGTAAGCCCAAGGTTACGGATTCGATCCCGGCTGGAGTCGATAGATTTTCGGGATACGAAAATCATAGCCACGCATGTCATATGATTATGTGGCATGTAAAAGATCCCTTGAGTATCAATTTGGCTCTGGTACTCTCGACAAAATTTCATCAAGGCAATGTTTAGCATCCAACAAGAATTTAAATTGAATAAAATTCAAACATCAAAATTTGGTCGAGGGAGTCACCACTAGATGGTGCCACCAATGAAATGGCTTCCACTCTAGGGAGTGACCGCGGTAGCCAAGTGGTCAAGGTATCGGATCATGGTAGAAATGTCATGAGTTCGAGCCCAGTACCACTAAAGATCCGCCGTGTAGGGGAGCGATGCACGCTAAATCTGTCGATCGCTCAAATGTCCTCCCGTTGGTGTGGTGTGGTAGTTAGGAGAGTGGGTGCCAGCTCAGGTGTCGTCCTCGTCACTTGACCATGGTTCAAAATTACGAAGTCCGTCGCCAAAAGCCTTTGTGTAGCTAAACAGTGCGACGTTAATATTCACTCACTCACTCCACTCTAGGGAACCTGCGTTCTGCAAATGGCTAAACTGCCAAAATGCAGCCCATTTAAAATAAACAGTTTTAACAAACAAAACGCATCGAGCTTTTGATTAAACCTTTGATTTTAAATTGTACGGCAAATCTTCACAAAGATTGTCAAGATTCTTATTGATATTAAATTTACTTTTTTTGTATTCAATTATTTAAAATAACATTCTAAAATATTAAAAATAATAATAATAATAATAAAAAAAAAAAACGGTTTTTAGTAACATTTTTAAAATTGCAATGTTTAATCTCTGTTAGAGTATAAAAATCAAGAGCAGAAATATTTATAAAAGTTACATTATCTATGAAATGTTATTTAATTTCTTATTTTGCATGTTGTAAATAGTATTTGTCAGTTAACTTTTATATTTGCACGAGCAATGGTAAGTTATCCGAATAAATATAACGATTTTCTTATAAAATATCTAGACTGTATAAAAATAATTAATTCCGTTATGCTATGTTAACACTAATTAATGTCATTAACGTCACATATTATTAATCAAAATCTCAAATTTATAGCAAAAAAAAAATAATGAAAAATGTAAAATATAATAATAATATAAAGATTTTATGAACAATACAGCACAAGGAATTTGTAGAACTTTTAAAGTTATTTTTAGGGAATAATTATTGTATTTAAAACAACGCGTGGAAAACAAGAAATTATTTTTCAAGTTAACACACACACACACACACACACAAATTTATGTTAGAAAAGGTTTATGCATTATACTCATAAGAGAAGAAATGTGAAAATGAAATAACACTTGCCTTTCTTCCTTTGTCTATTTTCGTTCTTCCTGAAAAAGACAAAGTAAACGAAATTAAATTGAGTTTAAAATGAAAAGTAATTTTAAATTATTCATTTGAATTCTTAAGAAACTAATTTATTTAACAATAAAACTTTAAAAACAGCAGCAACAACTTAACAAAAAGCTTCTGCGCTAAAATATCTAAACTCAAATAACTTTAATTATTATAATCTTTTGTTTCGGAAAAATACTAAGAGTTATCAAAAAGTTTTGATAACTCTTAGGTTAATATCTAAACTCAAATAACTTTAATTATTATAATCTTTTGTTTCGGAAAAATACTAAGAGTTATCAAAAAGTTTTGATTTATATATGAAGTTTATCATCTTTAGGTGTTCTTAGACATGATTACATTTACAACGTATTTAAAGTCACTATACCACTTTGCATCAAATTTTTTAATCAACATCTGAAGAACAGATTTAATATACTGTAAAATATTATCACTCATTAAATTCTTCAATTAAAGAAATTCTTAGGATTATGAAAGAAAAATTAATCTAAAAACTTACTAAAGCTTAGCTAAATGTGATAAGAGTGAAAAAATAGAAGAAAGAACTCGAAATTCAAGGTTTTTCAATGGAGGAAGTTTTGTTTTCCCTGAAAACTGCGCTTTCCTGCATCGATGTGTTTCCCAGGCCGCGCTTACCAACAGGTGAAATTTTCTCATTTGCAAGCAAGCGCCATCTATGAACAACAACATAAACTAAAAATGGATTCAAGAGATTTCGCCAATTTTCTCTACATACGAATATATTACTTCCGTTTCAAATTTGTTTGAGCTCGAAAATTGGAAAAGAAATACTCTAATACTATAGCTTTTGTACGTTTAAAACTTTGTATTTGGTGTATAGATTTTAATCTGTGTGAAAATAAATTATCTTTAAATGGGTGCTTAAATCAAGAATAAAGTTTTCAACGAAAGCTTCTTATGTAAATTAGTTTCGAATATTGTTCCTTTATGATGCATTATTGTTGTCTTTAAAAGTATTTGTTATTCAAATTAACCTGTTACCATCTTGTAATAAAGATAATTTGAAATAAAAATCGAATTGTTTTGAAAAAGGATGTAAGAACTAACTACATTTTAAAATAAATATTCAAGACCAAATATTTCGAAATTCTCCACGTAAAAACACTTTAAAACCTTTAGCATAAATTTTACAGGAAATTGTAATTCCGAACAACTACTTATTTAATAGCTTCATTCTTTAAAAAAAACAAAGGGAAAATTGATCGTTACATTTTGAAGTCGGGAGAGGAGAATTCTCGACTTAAGTTTTTCAACTGTAGGCAACGAAAGACGGAAATTCACGCCATTTGATGAAACGCCAACCATTGCGGAATATATTAATCATTTTTTATTAAGTATTTTTTTAAAAATAGTTACCACTTTACGCTTTAAACTCAGAAAATTTGCAAGAATTACTGTTTAAAAAGTTGTTAATGCATTCCGTCACGTGGCTGGCATCTCTGAAAAGAATTCGCCAAGAGTTGAAAAATAAAAGACGGAAATTCCCTTTTTACTTCTTTAAAGTGTTAAATATTTACAAAAAAATGTGCGACAATCAGGACTATGTACACTACTGGTAATAAAAACTGCTATACTAAGAAGGCGACATGCTATAGACATGAAATTTAAATGACGGAAAGAAGGTACTGTGATGTGCAAACGATTAGCTTTTCAGCGCTTTCAGACAAAGCAGGCGCCGGTAGCGACACCTACAATGTGTTTAAATGAGGAAATTGTTCAGCCGCTTTCTCACATTGCATTTCAACGTTGTTGTATAGTGAAAAGTTATGATGCCTCGTGTAAGAAACAGAAATGCGTACCTGCACGTTTATGACTTTGATAAATGTCGAATTGTAGCGTACCGGGATTGCGGTTTATCGTATCGCTGTATTTCTGCTCGCGTCGTTCGAGATCCAATGACTGTCAGCAGAATATGAAATTGCGGTGGGCTTAAGACGGTAATACGGAACGCCGTGCTGGATCTCAACGGTCCACTATCACTAACCACAGATCAGACAGATATATTACCCGCATAGATCACGATCCCTGAGTCGAGAAATGGGATCGCTTGCAAGACAACAAGTGTCTGCACGAACAGTTCGACGATGTTTGCAGCAGCATGGACTCTCAGCTCGGAGACCATAGTTTGGGCTATCCTTGACGCTGCATCACAAACAGGAGTGCCTTCAGTGGTGTGATCAACGATGAACCTGGGCACATGAATGGCGAGACGTGATTTTTTCAGATGAATTTTGGTTCTGTTTACAGCATCAAGATAGTCACATCCGTGTTTGGTTACATCGTGGTGAAAGCCCATTGGCAGCATGCATTTGTCATCGTCATACTGGCCCATCACCAGGCGTGATGGTATGGGAGTGCTATTGGATACACGTCTCGGTCACTTCTTGTTCGCATTGAAGGTACTTTGAACAATGCACGTTACATTTCTGGAGTGTTACGACCCATGGCTTTACCCTTTATTCGACACCTGCGAAACTACTTTTCAGTAGGATAATGCACGGCCACATGTTGCCGGTATTGTATGGATCTTCTTTGATACTGAAAATGTTTGGTTGTTGCCCTGGACTGCACGTTCAACAGATCTCTCGCCAATAGAAAATATCTGGTCCGTGGTTGTCGAGCGACTGGCTCGTCACCATACGTCAATCACTACGGTTGATGAGCTGTGGCATCGTGTTGAAGCTGCATGTGCAACTGTACCAGTACATAACATCCAATATCTGTTTGACTCAATGCCCAGTCGTATAAGTGCTGTTATTACTGTCAGAGATGGTTGTTCTGGGTACTGATTTCTCAGGATCTATGCATCCAAATTTCTTGAAAATTTAATCACTTATTTCCAGTATAATATATTTGTCCAATAAATATCATTTTCTTATATCTATTTTTTCCTGGTGTAGTAATTTTAATGAACAGTAGTTTACTTTTCACTGCATACTGTTTTCAATGTGTTAATGGAATGGAATATGGTAGAAGCTTTCAACTTCGCCCATAACAATGAATGTACCAAATCATTTTTTTCACGGTATGTATGACTTTCTGACAATTCGACTTTGCAATTTGAGCTTTTAATATATGAGAAGTCATTAAGTAAGTCACAAAAGATATTAAAAATAATTCAACATGATAATCACTTGGAAACAATTTTTATTTTTTCACCTAATCTCCAGCAAAGTTGATGCATTCATCCCATCTTTTTATAGGAGCCCCAATTCCAGCTGCATTAAATTCTTTGGGTTACTATCTCATCCACAGTAGGACTTCATGTTGAACGACGTCGTCATCTGTAAATTGTTTACCTCCAAGATGTTGTTTTTGTGGACCAAACAGATGAGAGCAAATGCCCATTAGATTCGTTTTTGTGTTCCTCGATCAGATGCCGGGGGATCCAGCGTGCGCCCACTTTTTGGCAATTCAAATGATCATGCATTATGCTGTATGCTAAACCATGAGAACATCCTATTGCCGCTGCGATGCTGTCAATTGTTACTCTTCTATCAGCCCGAATCAATTCTTCCACCTGTTGCTCGGTTGGTATTGTGGCAATCAAAACTGAACAGCCGCTTCGATCTTCATGAACAATTTTGGAACGGCTTTGCGAAAATTTCTTCTCCCAATTGTACTCTGCTTTACCTGATAAACACTTCTCTCCATAAACAGGTAACATTTCTAAATGTCCGCCACATGAGACTAAATGATGATTTTTGCTTTTTAATAACAACTTTAATTTAGCGTAAAAAGATTTAGAACAAATGCCAGCAACTTCGTGCGGTTAGAACCTCTCCTAGCGAGAAACAGTACAACATTCGAACATTCCACACAAATTATATTACACAAACTAAAAAACAAACAAAACTTTGCCATCGCGAAAAGGTTAAATACAGTCGATGGTGTTGGTAAAAAGCACGAGAAGAAAACTATTCATTTTACAGAAAATACAAATAAAATAGAAATCGTAAATAATATTAAGAGTTGAATAGAAATTAACAAAAACAAACAAAACGTTGCCATCGTGAGAATGCTTAATACAGTCGATGGCGTTGGAAAGAAGCACGGGAATAAAACTATTTATTTTACAGAAAATACATATAAAATAGAAATAAAAAAAATGAACATACAAAGCACATAAAAAAAGTAGTTTGAATAATAAAAAAAAATGAAGAATAATAATAAATACAATTCCATCTAAACATTTTATGAATATTTTTATTGAAGTCCTTTTGCTCACAAAAATCGGATCACAGTACGCTGCTCTTCTATTGTAAAATCATTCAGCACTATCGCCATTTTTGAAACTTTATTAAGTATGCGTGTGAATGCTACCTACTCAATATGAATAGAATATTCTAGAAAGCTATATGCGGCTTCCATCTATCACCATTATTTAGAGGAGATATCTGTTACTACTTCAAATCGTAACACATAAATTTGTGACTTATTTAATGACTTATCCTCGTGGATTAGGAAAATTCGAAAATTATACGTTCCTTTCGGTGAATGTAACAACTTTTTCCAGCAACTGAAAGTATGTCTTTCACACTGAAAAAAAAAAACTCTCAACTCGAGATAAGTAATAATCCTTTCCAATCTGCTTCAAATAGTGCCTTAGTTTAGGCTTCCCTGACTATATCTTCGATTACATGGAACTATCCAAATATCTTATTTCCAATCTATTAATGGTTCTGAATTTACTTCGGGTGCACAATAATATGGACTAAGTACAGCACTTCTAGACTTTGGGGATTTGTAGCAATACATAACAATTAATCAAATGGAGTTTGACAAAGTAATCGTAAATTAATACTACTCAAGTGCAACTGTCAGTATTTCATTGATTGTAATGAGAAATTTCTCTAGTCAATGGAAACTAAGTCAGTTTAAGGAAATTGTGAACACACACAGAAAGATCAATTTTTTAAAAGTTTTATTGTTTGCTAATGTTTTAATATAAAACATGTTATATTTTAAGAGGGTTTTCGCCATGCAATAAGGATATAAACCATTGATTTTCAAACTCTGTTCCACGGAATTTAGGGGTTCCACGAGTAAAATAAAATTTCGAAAAGAAAATTATAAAAATGTACGTATATGGTACCCATTGGCGTAGCTAGTCTTTAATGGCCCTGTATCAAAGTTCCTTGGAGGCTCTTTCTAGGAACCCCTTAACATTTTGTGATTTTTTGCTTACATGTTTTGGGGACCTCAAAGCTTGGGAGCCTCATATTATTGATACGGTGGTAGCTGCGCCCCATCCTACGAGGAGGAGAAATCGGCGTCGGACAGCTTGTTTTTTTAGTAATTCTCTATAATTTTTATTTTAATGTAATAAAATATTAAAATGTTTTTTCTTTAAATGTGTTATCTAGATTGTGAATATCCTGCTTATTATCCTGGGGTCCACAAATTAATCAAATTAATTTTATACTGTTCAGGGACGTCTAAAGGCATGGTCCAACTGGGCCCAGGCTCAGAGCCTCACCCTCGATGGAGGCCTTGTTTTGTTCTTGACTCTGTCTTAGTAAGATCATGATCTGGATAATTTTAATGTGGCAATATTATTTCGGTACATATTCTCGGAAAAACAGTGAATTTCATACTGCATGTCAACTGACAAAAGGGGTAAGACTGTATTATTATGGGATGACCGTTGTCCATGTCTAGGCCTAGACCTAACCATAAGCAATCATTTAACTCATTTGGTCGAAATGCGGCCATTGGTCGAGCCATCGGTGCCTAGATTTTTAAGATTGTGAGTCGTGCCGTTATTGTTTCGAATTACCGTTTGAACGAGAGTATTTGACAATGCATGTTATATACTGTATACTTTTAAAGATCTCCGATAGGGCCTACTCTTACATAGGAACCCAGGGCCACAAAGAGTCTTAAGACGTCTCTGATACTGTTAGAGTAATGTTTTGAAAAATGAAATGGAATGGAATAATTTGAATTTTGACAACAGTGTTAAAAATTATTTCATAAAGCACCTTTTTTACATTTATGAGAAAAACATAAGAAATCTCTATAAGAGAATTTTTAAAAAAAAGAAACACCTAACATCTGTAAAATAATATTCCACAGAGGTGAAAACCAAGCATCAACGGATAAATCGAAAGGCTTTCCGATGAAGGAAAAGGAACAACTTATCGACATAATAAGGTCTGTGCAAAAGGTATCCGACCTAAGGCCAGAAAAAATACCTTTGTTACTTTGCGGGATTAGAATCCTAATCAAAGTCAAAGTAGGCCCCTTTCGCCTTCACACAGTCTTAGCCCAGCATTTCTTCCACTGTCTAAAATACTTCTGGAAGGCTTCCTTTGAAATGGTGTTCAACTCTGCGTTGATCTCATGTCTACTCTTAAAATGTGATTCTTTAAATGCATTTTCATTTTAGGGTACAGCCAGAAGTTGCAAGAAGCCAGTTCAGTGTTGTTAGATTCCAGTATGTCTAGTACAACTACAAGACGGAATTTTTCAGTTCCACCAACATTTGTGGAGCCCCAGCCGCTCTGCGCATGATCATACAAAATTGCACGTGGAGAGCCTGTACTGATCTTAATTTATTCTGCAGCCTTCCGTACGGTCAAACGACGATCTTTCATTATCAGATTTCCCCCTTTTTCAACAGCTGCATTTCGAGTGGTTTGTGGCCTCCCAAGGAGCTGGTCACTCTCTGCCGAAGGGCGCGGCCATTTTTGAATCGGTTAAACTCCTCCTTAAATGAGAATGACCCCCATAGCGTCGTTTCCAAACACTTGCTGAATCTTAAGAATTGTTTTACTTAGATATTCCCCAAGTTTTCGGCAAAAATCTTGATGCAGTACCTCTGGTCAAATCGTTCAATCTTTAGAGAAATATAGATACGACGAACACGTATAACAGCACCTCACTGGTACACTGGAAGAAAGGGAAAAAATTCTAGAATGTGCATTAAACTGTCACCTTCCACTGTGCACAGAAGCATCATTTTAGAATCTCCACTGTACGATGAAATTTCACGGTCGGATACTTTTTAAAAAGACCTTGTCTCTACAGATTCGATGTTGAAATTTAAATTTAAACAGGGACAGATCCTAAATTTTAAGCTACAAAGTTTCAGAATACACAGAAGTTTCTCCCACTTTAATGCCACCCTGAACAATGTATTTAAGTAAAAATATTTTCTCAACATATTTGGCAACAAACACGAAATATAGAAACACATTTATACAAAATATGAAATGCGACTGCAGGTACTTTTAATAGACCAGTTTGTGTTAAAAATTGCAAACACATAACCCAGTTACTTAAAATAATGCTATTAACGATTAAATTGCATAATATTGTGTTAAAAACTTTTAATATGAATCACAGCATTTTTCTTAAATTGTCTAATTAAAGTAGTTATAACATGTTGATCCATTTTAAATATTTAGTTTTAAGATATATTCTTCTAAGTTTTTTTATAGGGTTCCAGGGAAATACCTTATATAGTTCTACAGGTTCGGTGAGTTAACAAAGTCCACTGACAAAAACATACAAGCTATACCAAAATACTTCATTTTGCATTTTTTTCTAGATATGAATAACTGAATGTGGACAATGAGTACGTGGTGGATAGAACCTGCGACCTATTGATCCAAAGTCGGGTAACATACCACTAGACATAAGTAATCACCCCTGCCCGGAGGCTGTTACTGGCTTATGTAACCGTACACTACAGTACTCCCCCACCAGTGAGTCGGTGAATAGGCGAACGAACGGGATATTTTGATATGGCGAGCGTGTGTATTGCTGTTATGTCAAGAGGGTCTGACAACTTTGGTTGCTGCGTCAAGTGGGTCTGAAGACTTTGTTTGCTGGTAAATGGCATCAAGACAGCTGTGCGAAGGTTGTGTTTTCTTAGTTCAGTGTCAAGGTCACCAATGGTGGAGGATATTTTCACGGTTGCGTGTTCAAATCAAGTCCGGATCACCAATGTGGCGATGAGTATCCGGTGGATAGAACCCGCGACCTGTTGATACGAAGCCGGGTAAGATACCACTAGACAAACATGATCACCCCTGCCCGGAGGCTGTTATTGGCTACAAGCTGTTACGCTACAAGTGCAATCTCTCGTTCCCTCTCTCTCATTATACAGCAAGTAAAAGCAATAAAGTTCTTAATTTTTTTGTATTTAATTGTATGGAAAATTTTTAGACTATTTTCTAAATATGCATATTAGTTCGATAGACTATTAACTGAATGAATAATAACTTAGAGGGGTCAGTTTTGTTCTTTTCATTGCTTTTCTTACGTTAAAAATGCATACAAATGATTAATTTTATTATTTAAAAGTATATTTTTAAAAATAAATTGAATGTTCATTTGAATTAATGACATCGTTTGATAAAAAAGCAATCAAATTTTGGATTTTTTTACAATCGTGACAACTTACCAAATATAAACTCAAATTTGTTCGAAAAAACGTATCAAATTAGTCTTATGAGTTGTTTTTAAAGGGTACAACAACATTTTAAAAATTCACACGACTGTTCCAATATTTGATAAACTTCTTTTTTACATAAATTGTCAAATTATTTCAAAAATATTTAGTAAAGAACAGAAGAAAGATTTTATTAAAAAAGTATAGTGAAAATACACACAGGATTTAGCATCCTTCTTAAAGTTAGTTTCATGTTACAGCCTAACGTATGACAATACTTCAATAAGATGCTGTAATTGTTGGACGAGAAACAAGATTTTGTTTCATCCCGTTGCCAAATCAGAAAAAGAGAAAAATTTTCGGAACGAAATGGTCTGTGTCAGCAGAACAAGAGTTAATTACTTTCCTCCAGCAGGGAAATGGACCATAAGATGCAATAAATTCTTCTACACGCTTCTCTAAGTGACGTCTTTCTGTCTGCTTTTAGCATTGACAGTTAGTATACCTGACAATTTTTATTGTATTAAGGAAATCGAAAAAAAGAAAAAAAGTGCTCTCTCGCTGTGAAAAATAAATAAATCTTTTTGAAATCGATGTAAAAATCAATTTTTCTAATCACTTAATAATTGTTTATAAAAATTTCAGATAAATATATAGTTTCGAGTCTCCGTTCCTTATCAAGTTGTATTCACATTTTTTTCAAAAACTAATATTATAGAAATTTTAAATTACTAGTGCTAAATTCCTTAAAAGTAATTACAGAAAAATGACCCCCCCCCCCTAGTTTTAAGGCGCGCGATTCTGTATTTATTTAGAAGCATTAACAATTGTAAAACGTATTTATCGTTGCATTTGAAATCGTAAAAATAAAAAGTAAGCGAAAAAGTTGTCTTTTAAAGGAACTAAAATTATTGAAAGTAATTAATTTTAATCGAAAGAAATTAAAGTATTTACTTGTAAAAGTAAAATAAAAAAATGAACACAGAGAATAATGAAAATTGTTAAACCGCATTCGGAAAAAAAAGTTTAATGCGAAGAATTCAAACATTATATAAAACAAGTGCTTCCCTTTGAAAAATTTTTAAAGTTGTATTTTTATAGAATATGATTGAAATTGGCATATATTTATTATTTTCTTTTCAAAAAGACAGTAATTACATTTATTTACAGGACAGTTTACATTTTCTCAATACAGATTTTTTTTTAAGAAACACAATTCCTTTTCTATTATTAAAATATAAATTTCATTGTATTTGTAATATTATTACGTAATTTTGACACTCTCCTCGCAACAGAGTTTTTAATTAAAATTAGAGCACAAATTATCAAATTTTTTCCAAATTTGAGTTTTTAGAAATATAAAAAACAGCATAATGCACTGAATATTAATCCTCATATATATTATTTCGTAGTTGAAATGTAGAAAGGTTGAGAATTTTCTTTTTTTTTTGTAGTAATTCATAATTTATTCTGGAATTCTTACGTATAATTACAGAAGATTTGATTCTAAATGGAAAACAAGATATCAATCATTGGCATGGCCAAGTAATTTTAGCGCGGTTTTCACATGTTGTATTTTACAATAATGCAACTAATGAACTTTTTACTAACAGGAAGTAGTACTGTACCACTCCTCTAAATGTACTACTATTAAGCTGAAAAGAAATAATGACACAAAACTGTATCAGCACTATAAAAAAAAAAAAATTTACAGAAGCTACAAAAGCCCGGACAAGGTGACTTAACTCCTTGTCTAGGCATAAAACTCGCTTCTATGTATTTATTCTTTTAAGTTTAACAAGGAAAAGTATAAACAATTCTTTTTTTGTGAAGATTTCCTCCAAAATGCAGGTAGAATTTTTCGAAAAAACTTTTTGCAAACAATAAATTTACTAGATAAATTTTGAGAAAATTTTGTTATAAACTAGCGAAATTCAGGAAAATTTGTAGGAAAATTCGGGAAAACTATGGGAAAATTTAAATATGATTCGGCTCATCTAGGGCACAAATGCGACCCAACGCCGAAAACCCGGGTCAATTGGTTGCTTATTGGCTGAGAAAAAGGTACGACAAAATATGGAACGAAGACGAAATTTGCGTCCTAATAGCACTTTTGTTCCACTACGTGAAAAACGCGCTAAAAATATCAAAGATCAAATACAAAGCTAGGAACTTTCAAAGTTATCTCATCAAATAATTATCCTAGACTCTTTAAATTTGCTAGGAACATCTTTGTCGCCAAATTTGGTTACTTGGCGAAATTTGGCAACGAAATTTTTCTCCAAGTCTGTCTCGCCCAGGCAATTACTATTCACTTAGCATTATTGAAAGAGTAATGATCTCTGTAAATGATCTTCCCGGCACAGTACCTTTTCGGCAAAGAACGAAATTTTCCCAACATTATATGATATTTCAAACACATCTTAACAATTTCACTCAACTGTTTTAAAGTTTTCGGAACCTGTTTATTCACGTGACTAGAAATGATTATCGACCAGCAAGAAGCACGTTATCTTAATCGCCAAGCCATCGAAGATAAATATTTTATAGAAATAATACAATGTGTTTCATTCATTACGACTCATAGTGAAGCAGTGATCTTTCATAGGCTATTTCCTCGACATTTTTTTAATAAAAAATAATAAAAGCCTTCGCACAAGTGTTTTCCTATCAAACGGAACAGATGTTTGATAATATTTTCCGATAAATGGATTTCGAAAAAAATCTAAAATTTAAAAGATTACGCAAAAAAAAAAAAAAAAAAAAGATTATTTTAACATACTATAATTGAAAGTATGTTTTAAAAACACTTTTGAAAAACAAGTATATAAGATTTACTACAAAAAAAAAGTAATAAAAGATTTTTTTTAAAGTCAATTCCTACTTTGAATAGATGAATACAAAGTATTTTATTAACGATTGAAAATTTGAACAAGATATATATATACATGTATATATATATATATATGGAGAGAGTGAACTAATAGTAGGAATTGAAAAAGAGCATGATTTGTCTGCATTGTTGTAACAATGCACACCCGGTTTGGCTAGTTTGGCTGAAAAACCGGCTTTCGACGCCAACTTTTGTTATTGTTTTAACAGTTTCATTGTTATAACAATGGAGACAAATCTAAGTTGGCGTCGAAAACCGGTAATTAATTTAATTAATATTTGAAAAACTGTGTATTAACATCAAGTGTCATCCACTACAAGTTTAAAAAAATTCATTTGAACTGGAATAGATGAATAGAAAGGATTTTATTAACGGTTGAAAATTTGAAAGAGATTATATATGTATGTAATAATCCCAGTAAATAATCTTTTAATCCTTTTAAATATCTTTTAATTATCTGGTCCATCCTTACAGGAGCAACGTTTTAGTAATAAATTAGCCATCCGCCTAACGAGAATATTTTAAACTACATCTAGCTACCCAATCAGATCACGTGATTTGAGCCGCCTATAAATACTGAGATTCCTGGAGACCAACGTTCTTTCGCTTCTGTATTTGTCTGCGACAATTTGTAGCCGGCTGCAGCTTGGTTTGTGTGTGTATTGTGTTGTCCTTGTATTTAATTAATCTCAGGACTGCCTCGTCAATCCCAGCTAAAGAAACCATCAACAATAGCGATCATATTATAAAGAATCATTTCAACGGCATCGTCTATTTCATCTATATCTATATATATAAAGGAGAAAAGCGACTGACTGACTAATCACGATATATCCGGAACCATACAACCTACAGACTTGAAATTTGGTAGACATGTTCCTTTCATGGAGTAGAGATCAGCTAAGAACGGATTTTTTTGCGAAATTCGAATCGCAAGTGGCGTTACGGGGGGTTAAGGGGCGTTATAAATAATTGTTTCCATTTTTAAACTACTCGACGTACAATCTTGAAATTAGGTTAGCAGATTCCTTTCATAGAGTAGAGATCCGCTACAAAAAGGGTTTGGTGAAAATTGACCCCCAAGTGGCGTTGCGGGGGCTTAGGGGCCATTATAGATAATTATTTCCATTTTTTAGCTATGAGACGCAAAGTCTTTATATTTGATAAATACATTCCTTTCATAGAGTAGATATCAGCTACAAGATGGGTTTTGGGAAAATAGTCTCCCAAGTGCGTTGCGGGGCTTAAGGGGCGTTATAGATAATTATTTTCATTTTTAAACTACTGGTCGTATAGTCTTGAAATATGATAATCAGAAGCCTTTCATGGATTAAAGATCCATGTTTTGTGAAAATCGACCCCTAGATGGCGTTGCGGGGACTCAAGGGGCGTTATAGATAATTATCCCCATTTTTAAACTATTAGACGTACAGTCTTGAAATTTGGTAAGCAGATTCCTTTCGTAGAGTTGAAATTTGAAAGAAATCAACTCTTGGGGGAGCAAGGGGTTACTGGGGCGTATTGACAAAAAAAAAAAAAAAAATCCTTTTTGCGAACTACAAGGACTATAAGAATAGAATTTGGTTTGCATTTTTTCTTTTGTTGAATTGAAATCCGCTAAGAATGGTTATTTTGGAAAACGACTCTCAACGGGATTACGGGGGTATTGATTGTAAAAATTTCGGTCCCCCCCCTGTTAGATTTAAACTTGAAATATGGCTTGCATGTTCATTTTCCAGAGTAGAGATCCACCGAAAATTGGTTTTGCGGGAATCCACTTGGTTAAAGGGTTACGAAAGTTTAAAACATCATTCTATACTTCAATTTTAGGGATTTTTAGAAAATACTAATTAGATAAGTTCTGCCCTTTCTTTTTTTTTTTTATCAAGAGACGACAAGTATATTTTTAATACAAATTCTTAATGCTAGGACTTAGATATCAACAATTTATAAATATATATATATATTTATAAAACATCATGAAATACCCAGCGTAGCGGGTGGGTAACGGCTAGTATATATATAAAGAGAGAGAGAGAACTAATAGAGAGTAGGAATTGAATAACCAGAAATCAACGTCCAATTCCTGTCAACTGGAAAATTTAAATTCCTAAGCTAATTTGAATAAAATAGAATTTTTACTTTCTTTTCTTTCATTTATTTATTTGGATGCATTAAGGCTAAATCAATTACGCAGTTTAAATCCTCTTTAAAAAAATCTTGCATTCATTAAAGTTTAACCTTCAGACTGGATTATATGTAGCAAAAGATGGTTCGTGAAAAAAAAGAGAAAGCAATCCACATCTTTCTTCAGTTTAAAAATAATATAATAAATCTTATCAAAAATATTTAATAACTTACCTTTCAAATAAAATGATAGTAAACAAATAATTACATATCTTAAAATTTTAAAACTGGATATTAGTATCGTTTCCGTTAGTGATAAAATATTTAAGATATTAATTCATTTCTGGAGAAGATTTTTTTAAAAATTATTTAAATTTTGTTTCTTTGTATACATTTTAAGATTTTATGAGGTTTTAAAATTAGAAAAATTGGCTCCGAAACTTCTTTAGATTAATTCCTTTGTTGACAGAACATTTTATACAAAAATAAGTAAATATTTATGCCTTTCTGGAAGAGAATCAAAAGGAAATTAACAGGAAAAAGACAAGTTTGTCCTTTCTGTTTCGGTGGTTCAGTTTTCGAAATATGGTGCAAATCATCAATTCGAAATAGAATAAACTTTTTAATTAAAGATAGGACGTAACAAACAGGAGCACATATTTACACTTAAGAACATTGAATAAAATCTTTGCAATCTAAAATCTAAATCAAATCAGCAAAAAAAATTGCCTTTTCTATTACGTGTAAAAAACGCTAGGTTTGCAGCCCCGGGATCACGAAATCCCGGGATGTAATTTTTGTCTGAATTATATTTTGAAATTTTTTTCAAAGTATTGTGAATCTGGTATTACATTTAATGTATCTTATTTACTTTGTTTGTACTGTATACGGTTAATGTTAGTTTTCTTACGTGTTGAACCTTGAAGGGTTCGAGGAGGGTGTATATGTTAAACCGTGAAATTTCATTTGTTTTCTCTTATTTTCATCTGTAACTTTCTCCCCATCGCGAGTGGGGTCAGGAAACGGACATTTCTCCCACCCTCAGGATGTCCGGTGTCAGCCAACAGAGGCATTTAGAATTTTTGGAAGACATCTAGTAGGGTTTTCAGCCCCGGGATCCTGGAATTCCGAAACTCCTGGATCCCGGTGTTTTTTCTAATCCGGAAATCCCGGGATTAAAATAACTAATTCCGGGATTTAATTTTTGTCTGAATTATTTTTAAAAATTTTTATCATAAAAATTTTCTAAGAATTTCATTTTTCAAAAATTTATATTCTGTTTATGAAATATGTTAGTAGAATTTTTTTGCGCAATTATAAGTGCTATATGTAAAAACAATATATGCACAGTATGGGAGTACGTCGCAAAGATCTAAGTGGCTCACACAATAATAAAAGCAACATCACAGGAATAAATTTTGTCACAGTTCCTTCTTCAATTAAATGCCGTTAGTTAATAGCGGACCTGCTTGGAAGACTTAAGACACTTCAAATCCCTTTGCATTACTAACAGTCATGCAACTAGATCTTCAATTTCAAATGAGGTAACACTTGAAATGGATTCCCATTCTGTGATTCAATAACTAAATCAATTTATATACAAAAACCTTTAAATGTAGCAGAAGAACTAAATAAAGTTATCAAAGAGGTATAGGCACCAATGCAGTCTATTATATTTGAGACACTGCCATCAAAAATTCAAAAAGAAATGTCTCTTTTTTTGAAAATGCAGAGAGACGTGGTGACTACCTGAAAAGAGCATACTCCTATTTAATGACGATAATACCTACAAGTAAAGAATTCGAACGTGCATTTTCTACGGCAGGACAATTTGTAACAAAAATAAAAAGCAGTTTCAACGATGAAACGCTGGACGAGCTGTGTTTTTATAAGCTTATTTACAGAAACACAAGAAATGAAGAAATACTTGTTTAAAATTTCATTATGTACTACTTTTATTTGTTTTTTATGATGAATTAATTTTTCTTATTTATTTCAATAAAATAATACTAAATCAATTTTTAATTATATTTTCAGTTTTATTATGCAATTTCAACTATGCTAATATGTAAGTACTTTTAATAAATAGTCCAATCCTAATCCCGAGATTTGGATAATGTAATCCCGAAATCCCGGAATTGAAAATATGACACGGGCATATCAAATCGAATTCTAACAGTCAACTGAAGAATTCTCACATTAAGATTCCTGACAAAAAGTATGCCAACTTTTGCAACAAAACTTATAATATCAAACGATTGAATATCAGTAAGTAAAATAAACAGTAAGAATAATTAGAATTATATAAATTATTAAATTAAAGCAGAAAATAATGGTGTGAAAAAGAGAACAATTTCCAACGGTAATAGAAGAATTAAAATGAATTCAAAGAACATTAATGGTCATTTTGTAAGGAATAAGGCACACAAATAAAGGAATTCTCAAAAGGAATAGATTAACTTCTTGATAATATTACCCTTATCTAGGATACTATAATAGTTTGAGTACTGAAAAAAAAAACCCAACTGAAACTTCTCTTAAAACTTTTTGCAATTTCCACCTTTTTAGCATTATAAATAATCTAAAATCATAAAATAAATCATATTTCATTTTCTAAATAAACATTTGAAAATCATAAATATAAAATTTCAAGTAATTTAAATATATAATCTTGAGATATGTTATCGAGTGAAGAAAAAAAAAATGATAAAAAATTCATTCACGCTCTCCCCCCAAAAGGAAATACACTTCTTGTTGCAAAATTTGATGTTCAAGTGATTATTGTAACAACTGTAATTTGACTTCTAAACGAGATAGGGGCAAAACCCAAACAGATTTCTTAAGATAAAGGATAGAATTTTTATTTTAATTTAAAAATAAATAATCGATATATTTTTACCACAAAGGTGAAGATATACTGATTTTAAACATTTCATCGTTGTTTGCTAACAATTTTGCTTCATACGAATTTTCCAGACTGTTTTCCAAATGACTAAATTGGTTTGCATTTTTCAATGAAAACTATACATATTTAATAAAGAATTTGAAGACAAATATTGGTACTTACGTATTACATCATCGACCAATTCCGCCAAACGAAAAATCACCAATTCAAAAAATGTCGCCATCGTTATTATTATTGTGTTCGAATATGCGCAGAACGGTTTCCACTATTGGCTGCATATCGCGGTATTGGGCGATAATTTTTGCTTTGACGAAATTAGTCGATGGTATAACACGAAAATACCTGAAGTATTGGCTCATAAAGATAGCAAAAATTTTTTGGTCAATATTTATTTACGGAAGAACTAAAAGCGGAATAATCGTACACGTAATAACCTAAAAATGATATAAAATCAGTTTAATTTATAAAAAAGATCTCTTATTGCAGATGGAAATACATATCTTGTTTGAAAGATTAAAAAAAATAATAAAATACCCCCCCCCTCTCAGTTTCAAAGAAAATGGTGCGATACAATTAAAAAAAAAGAACACATGAAATTTAAATGTTGTTCCACACCCTTAATCGAGATATCAACAAGAAATAGAACATTCGATGCTCATTTTCTTTCACGCAGTCATTTACACGACTGAATTACACATAGACGCAAAATAACCATGATTCTCTAAGGAGAAATAAATTCGAATTTTCTGAGAAAAGAAAAATAGGTGAAAAGATATATTCATTCATACGACACTCCCAATGCAATTTAATGGAACCTATTTTCAAGAAAACCGATTCTTTTTCATAAAAATACCAGCTTAGCGCAAAACTTTCTACTTTTGGTAGACGAAAAAAAAAAATCTACATGTACGTAACAAAAAACCGTGGCAACAGCTCGTATTTTTCTCCTCTTTCAGTTTTATGTTTCAGAAAATTGCTCTCACGGGTGGAAGTGAAATTCAGATGCTACTGGTATGGCCCTGTCATAAAAGAATACATCGGTATATAACAGAAGTATTATGTATGTAGAAATTCTGATTAAAAAAGGAAGAATTTTCACAAAATGCTTATTACAACAATGGATGGAACTAAAAAGCAATAGAAATATTATCTGAATGTATTTTATATTGCGTTTTATTTACTTTTGCTCCTATGGAATCTGAGTTTCCATTTCCCCTAATTCTCGAGTCATGCATTACTTTTTATGCGAGATATATTTGAAAGTGTGAAATAAAGACAGTGAGATGCTTTTTTGAATGTGATATTCACTTTTGTTTCTTTTTTTAAAAAAAAATTCCTTTGGAGGTCTGTTTGGTTCCAGTGTAAAATTTTTATGACATTTCTTTTTTATATTTACTTGTGAATAAAATACTATTGTAGTAGTTGGAATATTTCCTTGGAGTTTCGCTTTCTTTTCTTCTTCATTTTATGGAAGACTTAAATTGACTCTCAGATTTTTCAAATGGAATCTTAAAAGTTTGAAATAATTTGTATCAGTATATTGTGTGTCATAGTTTGTTTAAAGAAGCATTTTTCTTCTCAAAAGTTGTAGATTATTTAAATTTTAAATTAAACAAATTTTAAAATACACGAAAAGAAATTTTTGTAATTCATCTTAGAATTCGGCGGGATATCTGTAGAATTCTAAGACGATTAAACGTATATCTATAAATTAATAAAATTCTATATATTGTTACGAATTTTGTTTAGAATAGTGTAAATAATTTGTATTTGGATGCGTAATGCATTTATATTTACTTTGTTCTATTTATTTTATGCTAAAATTGTAATATTAGCAAGCAACGCCGGCCCTTACGTAAAAATGGTGATTCAATAGGAACTTGGCGGAATCTTGGCGATAGAGCCAAGTTGGTATCATTTTTGGCGATTGGCAACCGTTTTGGCGACTTGGCGACCATGTTGGCGAGTTCAGAACCCTAAGGATTCTTCTAGAAATTAGTCGAGAAATCCTCTAATTTCATGATCTATGACGCAAGCGGATCTTTCCTGAAAAATCTACGAGATCTATAAATACGGAGACGATCGCTGGTACTGAGTCAGTCTTGTTTTGACTAGCGATTAGTTTATATTGCTTTGACTAGTGATTAGTAGAATAGCGATTAGCTCAGGTGTTGAATAGGACGAGAGGTGCTTGTGAGTAATCTAGCCTACTTGTATTTTAGACTCTGATATTTGAGCGCTGTAGAAAGTGTGAAGTCCTTCTGACATTTTTTCTGCGAATTTTGCAGCTGAATCCTGTATTTCAAGGATTGAGTTTCGATAATAAATTCTCATCGCTCTTAAAGAACTGCCTTGTTCTTTGAGACTGATTTTCATAAAATCCTCGAATCCCGGAAAACCTAATAATATCTATACATGCAGTCTAATATCAAGGACTTTGATTTTTTGAGGAGTATTATCTTGTATTTACTCATGATTTGGTTGTATATTTGATATAAAAAGACAAACAATTTTTTGGAATTAGTTTCTAACTTTATAAGTTTTGTGTGTAGATCTTCTAAGAAAAATTCCAACAGTTTTATAGTGCTTTTTTTATGTCTTCCGGTGATGCTTAATGTTTTAAGTTCTCTCCAGAAGCCTTTATTCAGCCTCAAGGGTGTTTAAAATTGCTCTTTTGGGAGCTTTCATTTCGAATCTCAGAGCACAACAGCCATTAAAGACATATTTGTAAGTTAGGTCAAGGCATGTTTTTAAAGCAGCATTTCTTCTCCGAAATATATTCTGGTAAAAATCTTTTTAAAGGGTACCCAGTTTAAAAAAAAATTCTTTTTTTTTTGTAGAATTATTCCAATGTTCGCATATTGTGTTTAACATTTTCATATTTTATTAATGAAAAAATATATCATAGCAATAAAACGTATTTTATAAATAAGATAATCTTGTACAACAAATTACATCAATATTATACTCTACTCCTGCTTTATAGATGGTATTTTCTTATTCATAAGGCAAAAAACATACATTGAATATAATTTTCAAGAAAATAAATGATGTTATAAAAAACGGTTTTTTAAGGACAGTGACTCAAAAAAAGATGTTTTCGTTCGAGATGAGTCAAGTAATTTTGGAAAATAAATATCTCAAAACGGAAAACAAGCTTGAAAAAAAATTTAAAAACTCAAATTAAAATTTTCTTAACATTACATAATAGAGAATGTAACAAACTGAATGAGAATTCTAGGAAATTTCTCTCTCTCTCTCATGTACATTTTCAAAAATTCAATAAAAAGTTTTAATTAGTTCTGCTTTTTCACCTATAGTCTCAAATAACAGTATAATACATTAATATCACAGAAATATTTGTCTCACAATAATATGCCCATAGTTAAAATTGAGATTATAATCAAAATTTAAAAAATAAATATAGTGTAAATGGAAATTCATTTTACTTTGCTAAATATAAAATATAACGAAATGAAGAAATTAATTAGTTTCAAAATCCACACCAAATTATTTTTAATCCAATATGTTGTACAGCGCAGACGATAATTATAAAAACGTATTGCATGCGAAGAATTTTTAAATTTTTCATTTCTCAGTTGAAGAATAAAAATTACCATCATTAAAAGTAGTAAATGAATTAATTTAATAAAACATCTAATCTAGGCTTAAGAAGTTTTTATTCTAATGATTGTTTTCAGAACTATTTCTTCTTTTGGTAATAATTCAACTAATTAACTTAGATTCGAAAATACTCTATTTAATTAGTTATAACTCCACAGAAAAATAAATTCGAATTTTTATTAATTAGGCCTTTATCACTGGAAATAAGAACTTTTATTGAAAGGCAAACTTATTAGAAAGTTAATATAATTATCATGTGGAAACAAAATTTGATTCTATACTGATTATTTTAACAAATATTCTTTATCAATTGATTATTAGATTAAATATATATCACTAAAACGGGCATTAAAACTTTCAGAATCTGCTTATGATATTCTTTAATCTTTCTAGCTGTATTTCTATAGAAATAACTAAAAAACTAGATAAATTAAGTATTTTATCATTAACTCTTGAGAACCTTTTTGTGATGAGCTATCAATTCGTTACTTTTTTTAAAAACTAAATTTCTAAAAAGCAATAAATATATCGCAAGCGCACACAAAATTTTTTAATTAAAATTCCTCATTTTAAATCATGAAAACTTTTTGCTTTTTGGTTTCATATTACATAGTATTGTAATATATGTAATGCAGGACACATTTTAAATCATGCGCAATACATGATATGCATAATTCTTTGAAAAATTTATGTTCTGGAATTTAAGATAGGAAAGCTCAAAGTGAAGACAGAAATACTAAATTTTGATAAAATGCAGAACTGTATAAATTTCCAGTTGGAACCACGAGATTTTCGGATAAATTTGAGCTGTTACAATTCTTTACAAAAAAACAATGCTAAAAAGTCTTTGAGGAAGAAACCTCCAATAAACATGTCCTAAGGGGGTGCTAGACACTTCTGTGAATAACATGGCCTTACGTAAGTAAAATCGAGCAATTTAGTATAATCAGAAAATTGTGCTCAAGTCGTCTAGATTCACTTGAACATTTAGATGAATCTACTTGAAAAGTAAAAGTTTTGATAAAAAGTAGCAACATAAAATGCAACAATTAATATAAAACAATTTTTTTTAAAAGTCAATTCCGATTTAGATCAACAAAAAAAATTATTTTAGTTACTTTTTATTAAATAGTTACAATTAATATAAATATGTTTATACGTATGACAGAATCACAACATAAAGTGGCAATTAATTTTTATTAATTATCATTAAAGTATCGTATTGTCACCCAAAACAATCGTATATATAAAATTTCAGTTCAAATGAATGCTTTGAAACGTGAGAAAAAAAAATCTTTTAAAGTTTTGACCCAAGTCGCTAAAAATGAAGCCAACGTGGCTGTATCTGTAGTTCTTTGAATAATTAGTTTTAATCAATTAATTTTTATTAAATATAATTAAATTACTGTATTGTCATCCAAAATAATCGTGTATATAAAATGCCAGCTCAATTGAGTGCTTTAAAATGCATTTTATTAACGATTGAAAATTTGAATAAGATAAATATATAGGGAGTGTGAATTAATAGTAGGAATTGAAAAGTAGCTCAAATTTTTGGGTATTTCTGCTGTGAATTATTTTCGTCCCAATATAATTATATCTAAATGTATTGTAAACTTAAAAAATATACTGAAAAAAATACTGATTATAAATTGAATCCCCGCACATTTGTTTTTTAAAAATTCTTTAAAAAAATGTTTTGGGAATTTTATTTTTTAAATGACTGGATCTAAAAGAGAAAGTCTTGAAGTTATTTAGTGTAGAATATCGTTTTAATAACACGAAAACAAATTCATACGCAACGATTTAGAAATAATTTTCATAAAAACGCATCAATATCAACCATTTTTTAAAAAAATTCGTAAAAAATAGAAAATATCGTTATTTTGAAAAAAAATAAATTATACCGTATCGTGGCGAAATGAATGATCTTTCCGATTCTGTAATTATTTTTGTCTGATTTCATTAATAAAAATTGGATGGCAATTTTAAGATGATGGAAACGTTGGATCACCGCTCGGCCGAAACGTAATGGAAGTTCTGCCAAGTAAACAACCCGCAGGAGTAAAACAATTAGGCGTTTTAAGGTTTTTATAATTAATATCTTTTTAACTAATTGCAATATCGGAATGAAAAATAGGTTACATCCTCTTCTCAGACCTACTGAATATACGCACAAAATTTCATTAGAATCGGTCTAGCCGTTTCGGAGGAGTTTGGTTACAAACACTGTGACAGGAGAATTTTATATATTAGATATATTGTTCTTAAAATGTATACATATACACTATCTCATTATTTATCAATAAGTATTTGGACACCCATGCAGATGAGGATATCTCTGGTGCTGATCTACATCTCGCCTTCTGTACTTATATATCGCGTAATAAACATCAATGGTATTAGTCACCAGCAAGATGCCAAGAAATTGTGAGCTCTCTGACTTCGAGAAGGGCGTAATTGTGGGATATCACAGAAATGGCCGATTCTTAAGAGATATATCTAGTGAGTTAAACACTGCAAAATCGATAGTGAGTTTTGGGATTAAAAAGGGAAGGTGAATGGGGATTATCGGAATGTGTTTCGACACGGCAGAACCACGAAACTAAGAGATTTGGACAAGTGCTGTCCAAAGAAATTCGAAAAAATCATCCCAAATCCATGACCCACATACTCCAAGAGTTCTAACAAGCATCCGGGACTGTTGTTTCGATAAATGCCATCCGCAAAAAAGCATTTTTGCTTGGATTCCATGGTCGAGCTGCAGCCCACAAGCATTTGGTTACAAAATCCAACCACACTGCTCGGTCGAGATGATACAAGGCACTTTAAAATTGGACCTTAGAAGAGTGGAAACAGGTTCTCTGGAGTGAAGAATCAAGGTTTGATCTCTACCAGTTGGGTGGTAGAGTCTGGGTTTGGCGTACACTTGGAGAATGACTTTTGTTAGAATGCATTGTGCCTACAGTAAAGTTTGGTGGAGGTGGAATTATGGGCGGGGATGTTTCTCGGGGTATGGACTAGGACCCTTGATCCCAATTCAGGGTAAGCTCAACGCCAACTCCTACTGCACTTTTCTAGACAACAATCTACTACTTACTCTGAGGCAATTTTATGGGTTGTATCATTGTTACTTCCAGAATGACAACGCCACTTGTCATGTAGCGAGATTCACCAGGGATTGATATGACGACAATAGGGTGAACCAACTGGACTGGCTTTCATACAATCCAGAGTTGAATGATATAGAAAACACATGGAACGAGTTGGAACGTTGAATCAAGGCATGAAGCAACCGTCCAAAATCACTGAAAGAACTTACGTATCTTTTCCAAGTCGAGTGGAAGAAAATACGAGAGGGAGTTGGAAAATAAGTTTCCCCTGTCGACTGTGGTCAGAGTTGTGTATGAAAGTCTAAACATAGAATGAGATATTAAATATAAGACATAACTTTATTTTTCCACATAAGTACCAAGTACATTGAGACATTTGTCATACCGCTTGATATGCTTCAGAAAGCCCTCCAGGGAAAACTCAGGGCTTTGCATACGGAAGAAGTGTTTAACGGCTATGGGTGAACGACGGAACAGCTGGTGATCGCGCAACACACCGATACACCATTGAGTAGAGGTCGACCACGATCAAGCAGATGGATTCAGAAAAAGGGGCATGGACTTCTCGGATCTGGCGTTCTGTTGTTGGATGACAATGCGAGACCACACTCTGCGACGGCAACACAAAACCATATTGCAACTTTTGTTTGGGAGTGCCTACACCGTCCGCCATATAGTCCTTATCTCTAAGTGCTAAGTGACTTTCATCTGTTTCCAGCTTTGAAGAAGAATCTCACCGGAAGACACCTTGGAAGCAACACTGGAGTCAAACAAGGCGTTAAACTCTTCTTCCGTATGCAAAGCCCTGAGATTCCCTGGAGGGCCTTTTGAAGCTTATCAAGCGGTATGACAAATGACTCGATGTACTTGGTACTTTTGTGGAAAAATAAAGTTATGTCTTATCTTTAATGTCTCATTCTATGTTTTGACTTCACACACAACTCTGACCACAGTCGACAAGAAAAACTTATTTTCCAGCTCACCCTCGTATTAATGTTCATCATCCAAAAACTTGTGGAAGGCATGTCCCGGAGTGTTAAGGCTGTAATTGCTTCAAGTGGAGGCTCTGCCATTTTGTTTGGCTCTTTTATCACAGGTATCCATTTACTTATTGGTAGACAGTGAGTATATAATATTAATCTTAGTGTTACACTTTCGACAGTATTTAAGAAATTCTTACAACCTTCACTTCTTGCTTTAAAAAGGGCAGTACTTGAATTTCTGAAACGAAAGTATATTTATTTGTTGCGCTCCCGAAGTTCCTTTCCCCTCTTGAGAGCCAATTTCCGTAAAAGTCTCAAGGTCTAATAATCAATAAATGAGAAATTGGGTATTAAGGACTCACCAAGCCCTTGGGAGACAATTAGCGGATTTCTACTCAAGAAAAAGAAGAAATATGCGTGTAGAATTTGAAGACAACAGGTTATATGATTCAAAAAGAGGAATTTTTATGCATGATGTCCCGCAGACTCTTGTCATGAGTCGATTTCCGTTAAATCTGTTTTTAGCATTCTTATCCGTTTTTAGATAGTCAACTCTAAATGGAATTAAATACACTTTAAAGAAGAAAAAACGCTCTTATCAAACATTTACAAAATATTTCTAAGTAAAAACAAAACACACAATTAAATATTTCAAGAATATTGTGACGCATCTCGAGATAAGAGAATTTAAGGAAAAGTTTAAAATATTTAAAACTGTATTGTGGAAAAACACAAATGTTGATAGAGAAATTTCAGTATTTGTAATTATTTTTCATCTTTAATAATACAGTAAAATGAAAAAGACTTATTTAATAAAAATGACTAGACAAATGAAAAGATCTGATACGATACATATGATCTAGGACAATAACACTGATATGCTACGAAATTTTTGTTTTTGAGCCCTGACACCATTTTTAATGATTCTTTTATAAAATGACTTTCTAAATCCGAATATGATCTTCGCTTTGTTCCATCACATCCCCCCTCCTCCTTTCCCCCGCTCTTTATCACTGTTCGATAATTTTATGGACATGAATTTGATTTGGGAAGGGGTAAAGGATTATTTAAACATTTAAAAATAAAAATATATATTATGCTTGCCACATTACCCACCCACTTCCGTGAGAATTTCATGATGTTGTAGCAACATATACTGTTTATATATATATATATACTAGCTGGTATACCCGTTCTTCGCACGGATGAATTGAAGAATTAAACAAGATAGATTGAAGGATAAAGAAATTTTCAATGAGTTAATTTTACGTGAATTGAAATTAAACAAAAAAGAAAAAGCTTTTTGCATATATCAGCTGAACAAAAAAACCATATTTATTAAATTTTAAGTCTGAAGGTCTAGTAGCTGATAAAAAAGATTTTTTTTTCAAAATTTATAACGCCCCGTAACTTTTATAAGTCGACTTTTGAAAGCACCTTCCTAAGCTGATCTCTGCTCAGCAAAAGTAACACATTGTTACAAATTTTGTGTAATGAACGCTTAAAATAGTGCAAATAATTTATATCTGGATGTGTAATACGTTAATATGACTTTCTGTTGTATTTATTTTATGTTAAAATTGTAATATTCACAAGCAACGCCGTTCCTTACATTATAATGGCGATTCAATGGAAACATAGCGAAATGTTGGTGATAGAGCCAACTTGGCTTTCATTTTTGGCGACCATGTTGGCAGCTTGGAGATAGACTGAATGGTTCAGAAGTTGCTTTGCTGTAGTCGAAGTTGTTTGCTGTTTGCTTTGTTTGTGGAGAGCTGCAACAGAGATGATCGCAGAAAAGCCTTCTCCATAAAAAAATACATATACATGCCAATTTTCATAGTGATCGGTTGAACAATGTTGAAGTGAAGCGAAGTAGTACATACAAACATCCATTTTTATATACGAGGGCATTTTGAAAAGTAAAGATACACCGTACGCCAGAGGAAAATAAAAGTTTTGGCCAGCAAGTTGGCAACACAGGCGGTTGTTCGGCTTTTCAATGTTGATTCTGGTTGGAGTAAGTCGTGTTTAAAACAGCTGCGCCTACTCAGAATCCCGCCAAATGCGAAGTGCGCTTCGTCATACGTTTTCTTCATGCAAAAGGTCAGCGACCAGTGGATATTCACAAAGAAATTGTTTCTGTTTATGGAAACATTACGAATCGACAAAATGTAACGAAATGGTTTCGTCATTTCTCTGAAGGTAGGACCGATGTTCATGACGAACTAAGTACAGGTCGGCCATCTGTGATCTCTGATGCTCTTCTTTAGAGAACGGAGGAAGCAATTCGTGCGAATAGATGTCTCAAATTGAAAGAATTGCATCAGATCATACCGGAAGTGTCAATGACAACTCTTTATGAAGTTGTGACTGTCAAGTTAGGGTACAGGAAATTGTGTGCACGCTGGGTTCCAAAAATGTTAACGGAAGAACACAAAAAGAAAAGGACGGGCTTTGCACTCGACTTCCTTACACGCTATGCAGAAGCAGGTTATGAGTTCCTTGATCACATTGTGACAGGTCACGTGACGTGGTTTTATCACCATACACCTGAATCCAAGCAACAATCAATGTAATGGCGCCATTCGAATTCACTAAAAGCCAAGAAATGCAAAACTTCGATTTCAGCGAAAAATTCATGGCTTCTGTTTTTGGGACAGACAAGGCATTCTTCTGTTGGAATTTATGCCTCCCGGAATGGCAACTAATGCTGCTGCATATTGCCAGACTTTGAAACGTTTTCGAAGGGCAATTCAAAACAAACGCAGGGGAATGCTGACAAATGGAGTCCGCTTGCTTCATGACAACGCTCGGCCTCACACAGCGCTCATAACCAAAGCAATACTCAAATAATTCAAATGGAAAGTATTGGACCATCCGCCATACAGCCTGGACCTTGCGCCCAGTGACTTCCATTTATTACGTTACCTGAAGTCACATCTTGGTGGAAAATCACTCCACGACGATGATGAGATCAAAGATGAAGTTGAAATGTGGTTCCGACAACAGGCGGCAACCTTCTATGACTGTGGGATACAAAAGCTTGTGCACCGACTTAACAAATGTTTAGATAACGGGGGTGATTATGTCGAAAAATAATAAATAATCCAGTTAATAAGATGTAACTGACGTTCTCTAAATGAATGTTTTTTTTTAAGGAATGCGAGCCATTGTATCTTTACTTTTCAAAATGCCCTCGTATATATACAAAATTATTGATATTTAAATCCTAGCACACTAAGCGTTCGATTCGATTAAAAACATTCTTATAACTCTTACCTCTTTTTTTAAAAGGACAGAATTGAATTCCTAAAATTGAAGTAAAATTATCTTTTACGCTCCTGTAACCACCTCCCTCAAAGTGGATTTCCCCCAAACCTATTTTTAGTTCAAAATTTCAAATATGGCAAGCCTATTTATTCACCATAGTAAATACTCTTGCGAAATTTGAAGTCTAAGTCTAATAATTCAAAGACGGATTTTTTTGATCGATATGTCCCGTAACTACCTTCAAGAGTATATTTCTGTAAGACCCGTTCTTAGCGAATTTCAAATCAACAACACAACAACAACAAAAAACATATGTATACCAAATGTCATTACTGTAGAGCTAGTACGAAAACAGGAGCATTTATCTGTAACGCCCCTTAACCCCCATAAACTCCCATGGGGTCGATTTTCGCAAAAGCCCTTTCTTAGTGGATTTCTACCCCCTGAAAGTAGCATGGCTGCCAAATTTCGTCTGTGGGTCTAATAATTCAAGAATGGTAATATTTATCTTTAACACCCCTTAATCCCTTGGAATCGATTTTGGCAAAAAAAAAACAAACCTTTTTAGCGGATCTTTACTCCATGAAAGGAACATGCCTGCAAATTTTAAGTCTGTAGTGTCTATGAATCATATAAAGAATCTGGTATCGTTAACATCAAAATACAACGAATTAAATGGGCAGGCCACGTTGCCAGAATGGACGAAGACCGCGTCACGAAAAAAGTCTTCAATGCCCAACCAATTGGCACATGAAGAAAGGGCAGGTCAAATCTTAGATGGATTGATGGTCTTGAAAAAGATCTCCTAGCTTTGAGAACTAAGAATTGGAGAACACTAGCAGGAAGAAGGCTAGCCTGGAAAAGGCTTCTTGAGAAGGCCAAGACCTGAGCTGTCGAGTCACTGAGGAAGGAAGGAGGTCTAACAGTTCCTGAAATATCGTGATGAGTGACTCGCTTTTCTCCTAGACATATATCGATACAGTAGAACGTCGTTTATCCGAATCAATTGGGACCGGACACCGTTCGGATACGCGATTGTTCGGATAACCGAAAACCGAATGCGATCCGTGCGATGATACTGAAAACTATACAAATATTGAAAATCATCACATGCGGGAAACGTGCTTCAAGAAAAAGCAAAATGTCGCAATTTTACCTTGATAGGGGAAATTAATCACTTATTTTTCGCTGTACCATTGTACACCTTCGTTTTTTTAATGCAAGGTCTCTGGTTCTCTTCAGCAGCAGTAGTTAAGATGGATAGCACTCTGATTGTTGTTCGCACCACTCCATAGCTGTCTCTAACGCAGAAAAACGCGTTAGCATTTGCTACTTTCGTTGTTGTTGTCCTCGTCTTCATCCGTTTCATCGTTGACAGGGTCGGATTCTTCTTGCACGGAAGTCACAATCCCGTCATCATTTAGCATCTGAAATCCACAGTCTTCTGCATCGCATGCCATCCAGGTTTCTACTTCAACAAAACTCAACAAAAGAACACGTATACACCTCCTCACTTGGAAACAAACTGACCTAATATTCCTCGCAGATGTTTACCAAATCGCACAAATGAAATTCCCCAAATATCCCTCACCTTGGGGTTTCCCGTCACTTTTGGCCTCACACGAAACAACTGTTGAGCATTGCACTGTTCGTAAACGTATCCGGACTTTGGTTCGGATATTTGACGCTCCGGATAATAAACGTTCGGATAAACGACGTTCTACTGTAATAAATAATAACTAATTAATGTACAATATAATAAATGTAATTTGTAATATCTTCATTTGGTGCTTATTTAACCTCTTGTACTCTTAAGTAGAAGATTATCGCACCAATGGCCAGCAGTATGCTAACATACATGCATTCTACATCTCTAAAAGGAAATTCACTTTAAGCGATCACGTGGCCTCGTATGCTGACAGCAGTTCCTTGACACGAGCGACATAATCATCACTTTTTTTATTACCCAAAAAGTGATCAAGAAGCAAGTCATGCTCCTTTTTCTAACGTTATCCTTAAACCTCGAACTATTAAAAGCTTGTCTAACCTGAAAGCCCGTGAAAATTCCTTCCTTGATTTTAGCCTCATGAAGACGAGGAAATTCAGTTTTTAAAAAGTTAATCCATCACCTTTCTTATCCATCGCTTTCACAAACTGTTTGATCTATCTGAGTTTGATGTGAAAAGGTGGCAAAGTAAATGTTATTCTAAGGAACCAGAGTTTCTTGAACGACATTTTTTTGACCGGGAGTAAAGTGTTTCTCGGTGAGGCTAATTCCGTACGATGTAGTGTTTGTCCTGTGAGATCAGCTGTGTCAATCCTATAGGAAGAAGCAGTAATTTGCGAAGCTTGTTTGTAAGCCGTTGAATAGAGCAACCACTTTTGAATTAGGGCAAAGTTTCCAATTATAATCACTATAGCAGATTTTATCAAGGATTCGGTCGATGTTTTCGAACGTTTTCTTCATATTCCCAGAGTAGGCAGCCGGGACTGATGGTAAATTATTGCCATTGGTCAATAGGACAGCTTCAGAGCTTATCTTTGATGAATCTATTAACAGTCTCCATGTATTTGAGTCACGTGGTACCTTCGGTTCTATCACCTTTTCTTTGAATTAAGGTAGAACACTAAACTAAGGGCGAGTAATTGTTTTGACTTGAGGGCCATATTGTGGAAGCGGAGATTGCCTGAAGGCTGCACATTTTTAAAAAGATTGCTTTTATTACTTAACATTGAATTTCAGAAAAGGTATACATTGTACCCTAAAAATCAATGAATATCTATATATAAAAATGGATATTTGTATATATGACCTCGCTTCACTCCAACACCGTTCAACCGATCACTATGAAAACTGGCATGTATATGTATTTTTTTGTAGAGAAGGTTTTTGTGCGATCCTCTTTGCTGCAGCTCCCCACCAGGTGGCGTTACAGCAAAGCAACTTCTACACCATTCGATCCATCGCCAAGTTGCCAACAGGGTCACCAAAAATGAAGCCAACTTGGCTCTATCTCCAACATTTAGTCATGTTTCCATTGAATCGCCAGTATAATGTAAGGAACGGTGTTGCTTGCGAATATTACAATTTTAACAAAATAAATACAACAGAAAGTAATATTAACGTATTACACATCCAGATATAAATTATTTACAAGCGTTCATTACACAAAATTTGCAACGTGTTATTTTTGCTGAGTAGAGATTAGCTTAGGAAGGTGTTTTCAAAAATCATCCCACAAGAGAGTTATGGGACGTCAGAAATAAAAAAAAGCTTTTTTATCAACTATTAGACCTTCAGACTTAAAATTTAACAAATATGTTTTTATTGTTCAGTTGAGATATGCAAAAAGCCTTTTTCTGTTTTTTTTTTAAAAATTTAAATTCACGTAAAATTAACTCATTAAAAACTTCTTGATCCTTCAATCTGTATTGTTTAATTTTTTAATTCACCCATGCGAAGAACAGGTATACCAGCTAGTAAGTTATAAATGCAATAGTAGCAGTTTTTATTCAATCTATTTACTGTATTCATTTCATATCAACATAGATGTATATATAAGCACATGTAATTTTAGAATCAATCTAATGAGACAAATGTACCCCATCACACACACACATATATATATATATATATTTCTCTCTATTTTTTTTAAAATAAGGAATACGAATGCTTGTTGAAATTGTCATCTCAGCCTGCAAGTGTATGTCAGCCACGTTGCATCTACATTTACTCTTGTTGATCTTCAAGCAAGAAAAACTTTGCTTACAAATATAGATCAACCGAAATATAGAGAAAATCTTCAGTTTATTTTGTCGATTTGGTTTATTGACTGTTTTGAGGAACCGCTATTTGTTCACCCCTGCACTTAAAAAACAATTTTTAAAGATTAAAAAAAAATTAAGGGGAAAATCTTATTTTGCTACAAAAGTTCATGCTTTATAACTTCTCACCTCTAAAGCACCTCAGAAAACATTAAGAGGGTGGTCAAAATAATTCTCCTTCCCCCTCCAAATCAAATCCATGGCCATAAAATTACCGAACAATGATAAAAAAAATTATAGTTTAAAAAAAACTAAAAAACACCCTTTTATACTTCATAAGTTGTAACTTAATCTTTTAGTCGCCAAATCTGGAAATATGATCTGAAATGAGTCGCCAGATGCGGGATGGGATCTGAAAATGGGAAATCGTTAATCTTGATGATCCTGATCAGGACAATGGGACAAAATTATGAAACTATTGTATTCTCATCGATCCTGGACAAGTGAGCAAAATTTCGAATCAATGTGATCTTTTAAAGTGGATAAAAATTGAGTTCAAAGATTCCGTTACATACAAGTGAAGCTCATAAAAGGGTGTTAAAAATAGGGACTAGCGTTCCGAAAAAACAGTGGTTGAGGAGCTAAATAATACGGTGGGACTGACTTTATAGGAAAACTATAAAAGCATCACGTTTCAGGTGGCTGGGCTGTCTACACAGATATGCCGATGCTTTTCCTATTAAAAAAGTAACTTTTTCGAAAATTGAAGGGACCAGAAGTAGAGGATGACCACCTACACTATGGTTAGACTATGTTGAAAATGACCTCATACTAATGGGAATCAACCGATGGAAGGTCATCGTGACTGATAGGGTCAACTGGATGAGAATCAGCGAGTCAGCATTGACTTGCAAAAGGCTATTGAGCTTATGAAGAAGAGAAGGAGTAATGGAGTTCATAATCGGATTTAAATAATTTTACGTAAGAATATACAGGAATGGTGTCGGAGCAGATTTTTATGCAGGGTAGTGTAAACACACAAACAAGGAAATTTAATTTCTTAATTACACTTCTGTTCCCGTTTACTTTGTGACATAAATTTGAGGGAACTGAAAAAAAACCGACCAGGGAAAAAAACAATACCTTCTTAAACTCATATATTCTTTATATCCATTAACACATCACAATGAAATACAAATAATCAATAAAACAAGCAATGTAAAAAAATGTTAAATCAAATCCTACTTTGAATGGATGAATAGAAAGTATTTTATTAACGACTGAAAAATTTGAACAAGATATATGCATATATATATATACATATACATACAGAGAGAGTGAACTAATTGTAGGAATTGAAAAAGAGCATGATTTGTCTGGATTGTTGTAACAATGCATTCCCGGTTTGGCTAATTTGGCTGAAAAACCATTTTTCGAGAACTTTTGTCAGCGTTTTAACAATTACATTGTTACAACAATGGAGACGATTCTAAGTTGGCGTCGAAAACTGGTAATTAATTTATTTAAATAATAGGTAATTAATGAGTCAATATTTGAAAAAACTGTATTAACATCAAGTGTCATCCACTACAAGTTTAAGAAAATTTATTTGAACTTGATTGGATGAAAAGAAAGTATTTTATTAACGATTGAAAATTTGAGCAATATATATATATATATATATATATATATATATAGAGAGAGAGAGAGAGAGAGTGAGCTAAAAGTAGGAATTGAATAATAAAAAACAAAGAAATATGAATATTTTTTAAAAAACTGAAGTAAAATAGTATTCAAAGTAATCAACATATAAACTGATTCTAAGAAAAGCTAAAAATAAACCCTTCGAGAAAAAAAAATTAGTTAAAAATTGAAGACTAACACTTTAGCATCATCTTCCCTTTTAAAGCATAATTTATTCAAGAAATAACAAGTAAAAGCGGGATGAAATCCTAATGAGTTCCGATGGAAATTTTATAAACTCCTGTAAGAAAACAGAAGTTAATTTATCCTAGTTTTAAAACAAGATCCGAGATAAAATCTTGTCAATAAACTGTTAGTATAATTTTGTACTAAGCTTAAAGCTTATTCTGCCAATTTCTTTGTTTTCTTGGAAATTTACAAAAGGAAAATATTTTCCGTATAAAATAAAGTTAATGAAATGTCAATTAATGAGAAATATCTCTATGCGTGTTAAATATTTATGAGAATTTTCAAAATATCGGATGGAATAAATTTCACTCAATACTTTTTCTTGATAAAAATTTATTTTTAAAAACTGTTCAGTCTTAGTAAGCAAAGTAATTTAACTTTCTTATCTTTTAAATATGGAATCAGAAATTTTTAAATAAGACAAATAGTGTATTGTTGAAAATATTTGAAAATGAGGAAATTGTGAGTTAAAAGCTTTTTAGTAGAATAGATGAAGCATATATATTAAAAATGTGTTTTGTGTAAATGCGCCAGGCTGACCACCTGATCGGAACATCTGCTCATGCATCTCAGTGCCCAAGGTCACGGGAACAGTAGGTCTTGGCCCTCTTGGGCTGTTGCGCTGAAGAATTTAGTTTAGTTTTGGGTAAGATAGAAAAAATGTAAAAATGATGAAGTAATTTTCAATTTGAATGTATTTTCTACGTATTTTTGTAAAATATTCAGCAGGATTGCACATCATATCTCTTAATGCTAATTAAATAGATGGCTTTCTGTGAGAAAATAATTCGATTTTCAACTTCATTAAGAAGACGTTCTTTACAAAATAATCAGAATAAAAAAACAATTTAATTTATTTTATATCATAACATAAATTTAGAAAAATCATTCGAAAAGCAAAATGTTTCTCTTAAAAAAAAATCCTAATTATTAAAAAAATTTTTTTAAAATTTTGCTGCATTATTGTATATACAAGTATAATGAAACAAAAAATTCTTCAGAAAAACAAAAATAAGAAATTTCAATACAGAAAATTCCAATTCAAAATCTTAATGTGGAACATACAAATAAAAATTAAAATATTTTTAAGTTTTTAAATTAGATTTAAATTTGATAAATTATGTGCAAGTACAATCTAAGACTTAAGACCGAAAAGTGGAGCTAAGCTTGCTTGATGGTACTAACGTTCCCCCTTATTACAACTTGGTGGGTTAAAATGGATAGATTATACATGTATACGTATACATATATACGCACATAAACATGCATATACATACATACAGGTATAGGACAAAATAATAGCAACACCCATTCAAAAATGAATAGTCTTCGACCGTCCAATAAACGGCCGCCACGCATCGCAACAGTGTGTCACCTAGTGGCGGCGAAAGGCATTATCAGTTAAGCATTTTGCAGTGTGAGAGTTGCATGAAAAGATTCTGTTCATAGCAAAGCGTGGTTATGTCCGATCTCTCCGAAGTGAGAAGAGGCATGAAAATTGAAGGTTGTCGTGATGGCGCGTCTGTGTCCAGAACAGCCAACCTTGTGGGTATTTCAAGGACCACAGTGGGCAAATGTCAAAATTGAAGAAATGTGAATGACGGGTGTTGAAGAGGCTAGTCTCCCGAAAACGCACGACTACACTGCCGCAGATAATGTTATACTGCGAACATTCATGGCAGAGTAGCTATTCCCAAACCCTTTTTGTTAGACGAGGATTGCTATGAAGAGACTGCAGTGGTGCCGAGACCACCTAAACTGGACACAACTACAATGGGAACAAGTTATCTGGTCTGATGAATCCTCATTTACATTATTCCAGACCACCGGACGTGTATTCGTCTGGCGAACACTGGAAGAAGCATTTCATGTTGACTGCTTAGTTCCAACCGTGAAGCTTAGGTCGGGTTCTGATATGTTGAGGGGGCAATATCTTCCCGTGGATTGAGGCCTTTCGATTTCTTGAGGGTGGGGATCACAGGCGACCAATATCGAAACATTATTGCGGATCATCTTCACCCCTGCATCAGATTCTCTTTCCAGAAGAATGTCCTGTATTCCAAGATGACAATGCCCCTGTTAATACGTCTAGCTGTGTTCAAACATGGTTACATGAACATGAAGATGAAGTGGAACATCTAGAGTGGGGTATTCTCAGTCACCTGATCTGAACATACTTGAGTGTTTGTGGGGTTTTTTAGAGAACAAAGTCCGTGTTTGGTTTCCTCTTTCATACACGCTACCTGAACTCGAGTTGGCCCTGCATGAGAAATGGGTGTGAATTTCGATGAACTTTGTTCAGCACCTTTATTTGTCAATCCCACGTCGAAAGCAAGCTGTCATACAGGCCAAAGGTGACCCAATTCCCTTAGCAATAAAACTTTTCCCTTTCTTTTTACAGGTGTTCCTATTATTTTGACCTGTACCTGCATATATATATATATATATATATATATGAGTGTACACACAAATATACAAATATATACATACTTGTGCACATATCTATCTACATATATATAAATGGATGTTCGTAAATATGAAATCGCTTCACTCCAACACCCTTCAACCGATCACTATGAAAATCGGCATGTATATGTATTTTTTTGAAGGGAAGGTTTTTGTGCTGTACTCTTTGCTGCAAGTCCCCATCAGGTTGGCGCTACAGAAAAGCAACTTCTGCACCATTCAATCAATCGCCAAGTTGCCAACGGGGTCACCAAAAATGATGCCAACTTGGCTCTATCGCTAACAATTCGCTATGTTTCCATTGAATCACCATTATAATGTAAGGAACGGTGTTGCTTGTGAATATTATAATGTTAGCATAAAATATAAATACAACAGAAAGTAATATTAACGTATTACACATTCAGATATAAATTATTTACACTATTTCAAGCGTTCATTACGCAAAATTTGTAACAATGTGTCACTTTTGCTGACTAGAGATTAACTTAGGAAGGTGTTTTCAAAAATCGACCCACAAGAGAGTAACAGGGTGTTATAAATAAAAAAACCCCCTTTTTTCAGCTATTAAACCTTCAGATTTTAAATTAAACAACTATGTTTTTTTTTTTGTTCCGCTGAGATATGCAAAAAGCCTTTTTTTTGTTTAATTTGCAATTCACGTAAATTTAACTCATTAAAAACTTCTTTTTCTTTCAATTTGTATTGTTTAATTTTTCAAGTTACCTGTACGAAGAACGGGTATACCAGCTAGTATTTATATATACGCGTATAAAAAAGGAATGAAGCAGAATCTTATTTTAAAGATTATCTATGATAGATAACACGGAGCTTGTGCTTTTTTTAATGATTGAATAAAAAATGCTACAGACCATTTTTTGAACAACCACTAATTAAACAAGTTTTTAACACACTAGTGTATAAACATACTCTTTTTCCGGTAAAGAAACTAATAAGTATTTCTTTATGTCTTTTTAATTAAACGTTAAACAAAAAAGTTCGATCCAAAAAATAGCTTGCTACCATTCATTCCAACTTTCTATCTTTCTCCCCAAGGAATTGAAAATAAGAGATAAAAAGAAAGGTGGGAAAAGTATTGAAATCGATATCATTGCTTCAATAAATTCCAAAAAAAAGAGACATTACCGTTTGATAGTATACTTATAAAAAAAACCTCGAATTCTTTCTATCGTTGACTACTGAATATATATACATTTATTCCTGTGGGAAACGTAGACTATTCATTGATGCCGCACTTCAAAGAGATATCGAGGCAAAATACCGACCATTCTGTTGACATTAGAATTCAGGAAAATACTGAGTTTATTTCGAGTTTATTTTCCCTTGCCGCTGTTTACGTTTCTCCTTTTTCTTCTCTTTAACCGTTCTCGATCCAGGCAGGTGTGTTATAAATAGAACGAACGTTCGAAAACTCATCTTCTCTCCCTCTATTTGCGACGGAGTTGAGAAGTCTTTATTGAAGAATTAGGCAGATGTTTTTTTTTGATGGATCATGTAGAGAAAGGTTGAATGATCAAAAGACGAGTTAATTGAGTCGTGGAATTTAATGTGCTTGCTGTTGGTAAACTAATGCGGATGGAAACATGAGTTTTGAATCAATATGTTTATCAAAATGTTCTGAAAAGATATCAATTTCCGCCATGATTCAGTGAGTGTTTTCATAAAGATTTGATCTTGAAACTAATAACTGTATGTTTTCGAATATAAGCCGATTCGTGTTGAGGCCAAGAGTGCGTTTCTTCTCCGAAAAAATTACCTAGAATTCGAAGCCTATACGTAATCCGAATCGAAAAGAAAGAGATATAGTTTCTGTTATTTTCAAATGCATCGCCATAGAAAGAAAATGTCACCTAGAGGCTAAAATGGGTGGAATGTTTTCGATTCAAATTAATATAAAATAAAACGGCAACGACGTTAATTTCATATTTGATAACTCTATCGGAAACCAACACATTTTTTAAAATTCTTGCTATCTTATTAAAAATCTGAGCTTGTCATATTTCCTTTGTCATTTCTCACAGAAGAATTCGCATATGGCACTTGATCGTCGACCCATGGTTCATTCCCAGGTGGAAAAAGTCGCTGTGTCATGATTCTCAATGTCTGTTCAAAAAGTCTAACCTTGAATTTTCCCTCACAAAACTAGAGGTTCTCTAGAGGTTGTACTAGAGGTTCTAAAACGGCACTACCGTGCACTGTGGGTGATAGTTCAATGCACATGCTGAAATTTTTCCTTCGTTCCAGTGTACGTTTCCTGAAGGCAGTCGAGGAGGGAGGTGCTGTTATATGAGTTCGTCGGGTTTTTAATACCCTTTTATAAGCTTCACTTGTATTCAACGGAATGTTTGAACTCGATTTTTACCCACTTTGAAAGGTCACATTAATTCAAAATTTTGCTCACTTGTCAGGACCGATGACAATACAATAGTTTAATAATTTTGTTCCATTGTCCTGATTAGGATAATCAAGATAAACGATTTCCCATTTTCAGATCACATCCCGTATCTGGCGACAAATTTCAGATCCCATTTCCGGATTTGGCGACTAAAAGATTAAGTTACAATTTAGATTAACTATAGAAGGGGTGTATTTTAGTTTTTTAAAACTATAATTTATTATGTTATCTCTAAAGATGACTGAATGACTTGAGCAGAGGTACTGCATCCAATGTTTTGTTAAAAGCTTGTTGATTTTCTAAGTGAAACGATTCATAAGATTCAGGAAGTGCTTCGATACTACGGAGGTCACACAAATTAAGGTGGGGTTTAACCGATTCAAAAATGGCCGCACGTCGGTAGAGAGTGACCAGCGTTGTGGAAGGCCACAAACCGCTAGAAATGCAGCTGTTGTTGAAATGGAGGAATCTGATAATAAAAGAACGAGACCAAGGTCGTACGAGAGATTGTTGAATAAGTTGAGATCACACACACACACACACACACACACACACACACACACACCACACACACACACACACACACACACACCACACACACACACACACACACACACACACACACACACACACACACACACACACACACACACACACACACACACACACACACACACACACACACACACACACACACACAGTACAGGTTCCGTACATACAATTTTGTGTGGTCGTGCGTAAAGTGGCTGCGAAATTTGTTCCCAAGCTACTGTCGATGTAACAGAAAAACTCCATCTTAGAAGTTGCAGACCAGTACAGGTTTCGCTCACACAATTTTGTATGGTTGTACGTAAAGCGGCTGCAAAATTGTTCCCAAGCTACTGTCGGTGTAACAGAAAAACTCTGTCTTGCAGTTGCAGATCAGTACAGGTTTCGCTCACACAATTTTGTGTGGTCGTGCGTAAAGTGGCTGCGAAATTCGTTCCCAAGCTACTGTCGATGTAACAGAAAAACTCCGTCTTGCAGTTGCAGATGCAGTACAGGTTTCGCTCATACAATTTTGTGTGGTCGTGCGTAAAGCGGCTGCGCAATTTGTTCCCAAGCTACTGTCGGTGTAACAGAAAAACTCCGTCTTGACAGTTGCAGATCCAGTACAGGTTTCGCTCACACAATTTTGTGTGGTCGTGCGTAAAGTGGCTGCGAAATTCGTTCCCAAGCTACTGTCGATGTAACAGAAAAACTCTGTCTTGCAGTTGCAGATCAGTACAGGTTTCGCTCACACAATTTTGTGTGGTCGTGCGTAAAGTGGCTGCGCAAATTTGTTCCCAAGCTACTGTCGGTGTAACAGAAAAACTCCGTCTTGCAGTTGCAGATGAGTACAGGTTTCGCTCACACAATTTTGTGTGGTCGTGCGTAAAGCGGCTGCGCAATTTGTTCCCAAGCTACTGTCGGTGTAACAGAAAAACTCCGTCTTGCAGTTGCAGATCAGTACAGGTTTCGCTCATACAATTTTGTGTGGTCGTGCGTAAAGCGGCTGCGCAATTTGTTCCCAAGCTACTGTCGGTGTAACAGAAAAACTCCGTCTTGCAGTTGCAGATGAGTACAGGTTTCGCTCATACAATTTTGTGTGGTCGTGCGTAAAGCGGCTGCGCAATTTGTTCCCAAGCTACTGTCGGTGTAACAGAAAAACTCCGTCTTGCAGTTGCAGATGAGTACAGGTTTCGCTCATACAATTTTGTGTGGTCGTGCGTAAAGCGGCTGCGCAATTTGTTCCCAAGCTACTGTCGGTGTAACAGAAAAACTCCGTCTTGCAGTTGCAGATGAGTACAGGTTTCGCTCATACAATTTTGTGTGGTCGTGCGTAAAGCGGCTGCGCAATTTGTTCCCAAGCTACTGTCGGTGTAACAGAAAAACTCCGTCTTGCAGTTGCAGATGAGTACAGGTTTCGCTCACACAATTTTGTGTGGTCGTGCGTAAAGCGGCTGCGCAATTTGTTCCCAAGCTACTGTCGGTGTAACAGAAAAACTCTGTCTTGCAGTTGCAGATCAGTACAGGTTTCGCTCATACAATTTTGTGTGGTCGTGCGTAAAGCGGCTGCGCAATTTGTTCCCAAGCTACTGTCGGTGTAACAGAAAAACTCCGCCTTGCAGAAGACCCACTATTAACGCTGAACCTGGCTTCTTGAGACTTCTGGATGTTTCTCAAAATGGAAATGTTATTGAAAGGATCCCGTTTTCAGAGCAGAGATGAGATAAGCCAGAAAGCGACGGTGAAGTTGAACATAATTCCAAAAAAAAAAAAAAGGCTTTCCAGAAGTGTTTTAGGCAGTGGAGGGAATGCTGGGCTACGAGTGTGTGAAGGTACAAGGGACCTACTCTGAATTTAATTAGGATCCTGATCCCTCAAAGTTATTAAGATATTTTTTCGGGCTAAAGGTCGAATATTTTTTGAACAGACCTTGCATTCATTCAGGTATCCCAATGAGTGAATGTAAATTATACGAAATCGAATTCCGGACGACTTAAAATGATTTATATGATTCTTTTGGAATAAAAGCTCCATTCAAAACACTAGAAGAGTTTAAAATTGCTTACGTATGGTTAATGGAAGTTAAGTAACACTGTTCTTCTTAAGCTACCTTTATTCTGAGATTAGAGAATCCGTTTATAATCCGACCCGTTTATTTTCATCTTAAAGAAGTCCCAAAAATTATTGGCTGACACACGATTTTTTTGAACCTGTTTCCTATTTGACGTAAAAAAAAATCAAATATCGCAGTATTAAAACCTTGTAACTCTTATTTTTATTCTTTGTGTTTGAGATTTTTGTTTTACTTTTAGAAAATTCTGCGGCTAGTTATATTTTTCGTGTCGGCAACAACATGGAAAATTATACCTAAAATATTGTTGAATCGTTAATTAGTCACATAATAATTTGCTAAACATCCCCCAGACCTAGGAAAATGTGATGGATTAGGAAACTGAAATTTTACTCAAACATTCTCAAATAGTTTTAAAGTTACGTTCAGTACTGTTTTGATTTATTACAAAAATTATTTGAAAAACAGGGATTTATCAATAAAACAGTTTATGGTTGTGTGATAATTGAAAAAATTAATGGTAGTGTGAAAGTTAGGAAATTAAATAATTGATTTATTTACGTCACAGCTATTAAGAACAGAAAATACATTTTCACTGAAGTTTTTTGTAATATTGATTATTTCATTAGTTCAGAATATGTTATTTGTGAGGGAGGAAGCAAAACAACCGTTCTCTTTTGGTGTTTTCAACGCGGACTTCTTTCTGACCACCTCGAATTACACTCCAAGTTTCCGGCTCGCACGCGTGTCCAGCCGTTGGGTTTTTCTCACGGTCGTTGGTTGCTGGGGCGATGACAGATGACAGGACTCCGAAATATTTAGGGGTGCACGTGGGTAAGGAACGGTGTTATTCTATCCACAAAACGAAACCAATTTTTCAGCTGTGTGACGCGAAAACGTCACAGTTGTGATTCATTCGAAAGTGAGACATGTTGTGATAAAAAGCAGCCCAGTCAAAGTTTATATATATATGTAATAATTCCCAGTAATATAACCCTTTTAAATATCTTTTAAATATCTGGTCCATCCCTTCAGGACCAACATTTTAGTAATAAATTAGCCAGCCGCCTAACGAGAGTATTTTAAACTACATTTAGCTACCCACTCAGATCATGTGATTTGAGCCGCCTATAAAAACTGAGATTCCTGGATACCGGCCCTCTCTCTCTTCTGTATTTGTCTGCCTTCAACATGTAGCCGGCTGCAGCTTGGTTTGTGTTTTTGTATTTTTGTTGTGTGTGTATGTTTCTTCGTGAGTACGTCCATATGTGTGTCTACCTGTTCAGCGTATAATAAACAAGAATAACTAACACCAAGGCTGCCTCCTCAATAATATTAAATATGCAACATCAATCATAGAAAACAGTAATCATATAAGGAAAATACCTTTCAATGGCCACATCTATTTCATATAGTTCCCACGGAACTATCTTTGTCAAAGGTTGGATTACACCCCTTTCCGGAGAACGAGGAACACGGAAGGACGGTTAGAACAGCATTCCAGATCAACGCCATTTAGCTGGCTAACGAAACGCCGACACAAATAATATTTAGGCAGAGGCCCACTAACCACCGTATGAAGACGTAGTGCTTTTGTGCATCATCGTTCGCTAACCAGGCGGTAAGTTTCAGTCACATCACATAATGAGTTTTTTTTTAAAGATTTCTAACGTCCTCTTGGAGGGTATCATCTAACTTTCTATTTCAATATATCTAATTCCTATTACCCTATAAATACTCCTCCTGCAAACTTTTCCCTATAACTTGTAATAAACTCTTTCATTTTATAGAAGCCTTTTTGAATTATTTTGATTCGATTTACTCAAACTTAACCCGAAAATTCTAAAAAACCCCTAGACACTTTGCCATTAATACCCGGCTATCAGAAGAGTAACTTTTTGGGAGATTTTGGTTATATATATATATATTAAGGAAAATTAAATTAGAACTAAAACAAAAACCCCTAATTACCACTTAACTTTTATTTTCCGTAACATCTTCAAGTCTCAAATTAAACACCTAATTATTTGTCAGAACAGATATTCCAAACATAACACTTTAAATACCAGATCATTATTTTTTATAGTCTCCATATGCCATCCTTCACTTTCAAGTAGAACGCAAACTAAAATGAGTTACTTAACACTTGTGGACATAAATAGTCAGCCCAATTAAAATCTTCACTTGGCGTCCGCTTTCTCTCAGCGCAAGATGTGTCGATTGTTCGCTGAATAAAACTGTTTATACAAAAGCTTGTTGTTGACTTGTTAAGTTGACTTTAAGGTGTGACACACAAAAAATGAGACTAAGTATGTAGCTTAAAAAAGAGTGGAGTTGGCAACAACTGTCACCCAACACACCTCTTCTATCCATGTAGCCCGCTTCGCCTTAATCGATCACGCCAGTTGGAAGTAATGCGTCACTGAGTGAACACATGCAACTGCATTCTGCTGGAAAAATGTCGAATCAACATCAAGTTTCTTGTGAAATTTAATAAATCAGCCACGAAAACATTTCAAATATCAACCGAGGCTTATGGCAATGAAACTTAGCCTCATGCACATGTGTTTGAATGATATAAGCGGTTTTCAGGGGGTGAGTGAGTGAGTGAATATTAACGTCCCACTGTTCAGCTACACGAGGGCTTTTGGGGACGGTCGGCGTAATTTTGAACCATGGTCAAGTGACGCGGACGACACCTGAGCTGGCACCCCCCGGTTTTCAGGGGAAGGGGGGGGGCAGTATAAGACGATGAACTCGCTGGGTGCTCAAGGTCAGCGATTACAGACCAAAACAGAGCCAAAGATTCGTGATATGAGTGGGTTCCCACTCCCATCAGTGGTCAGACTGTTAATTAACACTGCTACACTGAAGTACTAAAAAGATTTTGTGAAAAAATTAGGCAAAAAAAGGGCAAGAATTGGAGAGTGGTGGATGGCTGTTGCACCAAGACAGTGCTTCCCCACACATGGCCCTATCTGTGAAGTAGTATCTGACCAGCAAAAACATTGCTGTGATGGGGCATCCTCCTTATTCACCTGATTTGGTCCCATGTGTGTGATTTTTTAAAAATTTCTTACAGTAAAGTCTTGCTGAAAGGGAACCCATTTTACCTCAGTGTAAGAGGCTCAAGCAAAAACGGATAATCTTCCAAAGGGACTTCCAGAAACCTCGTTCTAGAACTTGTTCTCGCATCGAATGCTGAAGGGAACTACTTTGAAGGTGACACTAGGACGGAGAACTGATTCTGTGAGTACAAGGATTTACTGGATGTCTCTTTTTTTGTATCACACCTCCTGTGTAGTCGAAAATAAATAAGTTAAATGTTAGATTACTCTTAATATTAATATAGAGTGAAATTAGAATCAAATCATGTAGAATTATAATAATAAAACATACGATTATTAAAATCAGAATCTGGTCGTTTCACTATGTTGAATTAAATGAATTAAATTTTCACGGAATATTACAATTTTTAGTAATTATAAAGCAATAGAAATTCTTTGTGTGTTATTAATTTTACCCCATGCTTAATTTCCTAATATCTTTTTTTAGTTTCAAAGTAAATTTTTTAATTAAAAATTAAAATAGAAGTTTATTTTCAAGAACATTAACACGTTAAAGACAGCAAAAATAAAGCAAATGGAAAATTACATAGAATAATTCATGAATAAAAACTCTTCCCAATTTTTAAATCTAGGAAAAATTTTATTAATTCGACACATAAATGTGTTTTAGTAGCGTTTTTTTCGCTGGAATATTTCTTTTTTTAGTGTGATGAACTGATTATAGTTTTTTTCTTCAAAATTAAAATAAGCAGTTCGTAAAAATTACTTTTATTCAGTCTATTTTTAAATCGAAAGTAGAAACTTTATTATTTTTTTTATGAAAGTCATTCTTTCATATGTAAAACAGGAATAATTTATTCTTTTAAATGCATTATTTCACCTTCAATGAACCGCATCGAATTAATTACTTTATCCAAACGATTTTTTTGTCCATTTTATTCCACATTAAAAAAAAATTCTTTTTCAAAAACGGAATGAAGGAAAAAGCGATTACAAGAATATTGAGAGATTAATTCTGAATCTGTATCGAGCTTTTTCAAAAAAGTTATTTTTTTCACAGTGTTTTGTTTTTATTTCAAATTTTTCAGTAAGCAAGATGTTGCACTCAGTATTATGAGTTTGAATTCAGAATGGTGTAACACCAGATGAAGATATGCATTTTTTAAAATTGTGTTGTTGAGCGAACTGAATTTAAAAACGGGGAAAAACTAATTCTCTTCATAATCATTCGTAATTATCCATTTCAGATATTTTAATAAAAAATTAATTATTCAAAAATTTTATTATTCCCAAAAGTTATAAATCTGTTTTATCGTTCGAATAATTAATAAAATCAATTGTGTCTGATGAATTCAATTCTAACATGGGAATTTTTATTTAAATTAAATATTTTGATTTTTGACTCTTTTACAAATAAATTGCTATTAGTAAAATTTTTTTATCAGCATATTTGAGCTTATTTAGTAAGAAGAAATTATTATATACATATTAAGTAAAAAATACGAAGATTGTTGGTTTGATATCTATAAATTTACTATCCCATCCACTTCTCTTTTAAAAATCAATATAAAAAAAACCCCGTTAGTTAGAGGATACATATTTAGTAAAAAAATATGCATGTCAAATTAAAAGTCTGTAGGTCGAAAAGTTTAAAAACAAGAAATTTTCGTCTATAATGCCCCTGCAACCCCCCAAGAAGTGTTTTTTCCCCAAACCCTTTCATAGCAGATCCCTTCTCAACAAAAGAAACAAGCTTACCAAATTCTAAATCTGCTGGTCTAACAGTTCGAAAACGGGACTTTTATGTATAACACCCCCATAGACCCTTCTGAAGTTAATTTCCACAAAGTTTGTTTTTAACAGATCTCTCCTCAAAAAAAGAAAGATGTTTGTCACAATTCCAGTCTACAAGTGTAATAGTTAAAAAAAAGGGAGTATTCAATGGTTGAAGTATTTCAGCGGTGTCTTAATAACTTTTATCGCAGCATATATTTGATAACATTCTTTGAAATGACCCAGAAGAGAAATGTTAAAGTGAAAAAATACAGGCCACTACATATACAATATAAATAATATGAAACTTTTCCCACTTCTTTACAAAAGTAACCCTAAAAGAGAGGTAGCATTTAAATTTCATCAAAGTTTTGGGGCCATTTAATTAGAAATAGCACTCCAAACATTACTTGAATACTTCGTAAAATAATTTTGATTTTTTCTCTTGAAATATCGTATACTTGGTAAGGGATTCCGTCCCTAAAAACATAGATTTGAGAAAAATGCATTTTAAATATTTTATTATTGTGAGTAGAATGCAGACAAAGTGTTTTAAAATGGTTATACTTTCCCTTTTATTTTACGTAGATTCAAAAGAAGAATATTTTTAGGAAGAAAAATGTTCCAACTAAAAATTTCTCAAAGGAAAAAATATCAAGGAATTATAAATTTTCTTTTGTAAAAGAAAATTAGGAATCAAACATCGACCTCATTGTTTGAGATTTGATTTATTATTTTATAACCCTTTCTTTCTTATCCAATATGCGTATAGTTTTATCAATTTCTATTGGTAATATAGTTTTAATAACTAAATGGGCTCAATTCATGTGACGTCATAGTCACATGATAATGATAACCATGTGTTTCTAGCCAATCAGTTCAAAATCTCACGTGACCTCATTGTCTCACGATAAAAGCAATCATATGTTTCCTGCTTCAGTTTCAGCGCTTGGTTGTTGCCAACTTTGACCATTTCAAAAACTTTCTCTTAAAAATAAAAATTTGAAACTACATGCGTAAAATAAGACTTTAAAAAAAAAAATTAACAGTTTTTGAAGAAATTTATTTTTTAATGACATTTAAACATTTTTACCCAATTATAAAATTTGAAATTTTACCCAAATTTTGCAAATAGAACAACAAGTACAATCAATTTGATGTCTGTTCTGAATTCATTGGAGAACAGGTGTTGTGGTCTCAAGGTATCCAACTGGGTTTGGAGACAGTTTTCTAAAATATGACTTAAATAATTATTTAATTAGTATTTTTTAAATAAGTATGTTGGAAAATTATAAAAATACCACCAAAACAATTTTTCGAAAAATTGTTTTCCAAAATATTGAGAAATCTGAACTAAAATATTACGAAAATTTGCTCTTTTGCTAACAACTCTAAAATTATTACAAAACAAATAAAATTTTTGCAGGAATATAATTCTTCAATATTTAACTATGCTACCTACTAAAAAAAACTCAAGTTTTACAGTAAAATTATGAAACATAGGTGTTCAACATGAACAACCGCAGAGTTTTCTTTAAAAAAAAAACTTTTTTCATATAAAATTACATTATAAAATAACTTAATTAAAAAAAATTCCCTTAGATTTTAGCAAAAAAGCCTTTATTGTGATACAAAAAACAAACTCAAAACATTTCATAAGAATATTTCAATTGCTTTAAGAGATATCACTGTTACCGTTAAACATTATGTACAAAATTAACATTCGTCAGAAAATGCAAAATAAAAAGTTTATATTTTTGCAAGAAAACTTTAGGTAGGTATTAAAACTGTCCAAGTTTGTACGGGGGAACCTCATACATCAAACTTTTACAGTTTTAAAGGGTCTTTTTTTATATGAGACAGTTTCTTATCTGGTTTACAATGCCTCGTTGAATCAACAATTCTCGTTCTGTCGAGGTATCAAAAATATCCCTTCATTTCAGGGCCTAATTCCATTCCTAACTTTTGAAGTATAGGCAATAAGACCAGCAAACCCGGAATTAAAAAGTATTAAACTAAACTCAGTGATGCAACAGCCCATGAGAGCGAAGCCCTACTGTGCCCATCTCAGTATACGTGACCATTGGGCGCTGAGAGTGCAAGAGCAGATGTTCCGATCAGGTGGTCAGTCTGAAGAGAAACTTCCAGTGTTTAGTCCCCAAGAAAGTTTGGTACTTATTTATCGACCCACACAAGGGATGAAAGGCTTAGTCGACCTTGCCCAGCCCGAGGATAGAACTCCGAACCTGTGGTGTGGAAGCGCAATACGCTACCACTGGGCCTCTATCAAAAAATATTATAGCAATATAAATACTAAACGGAGTGTTTGTAGCACAACAAAGGTATCTTTTGGGATTATACTTCACACGATATTGTAAACATTGTAGTTCTGAGTTTTCCCGTGAAGGCATTTTCTTAGGAGATTTTGATCGCAAAGATCCACATACTAAGTTTTTTTTTAATAGAATTAATAACTGAATTTAGAAGATCCGTTGATTTTTCTTTCAACGTATTTTCAACAAATTTAACTCTCTGTGGAAATCTTTTCCTTTTTGGCCTCACTGATCTTGTTTTTGGCGTGTTAACTTTAATTTAATAAATAATAATTATATAACTCTAGACAGAAGTACTAATATAAAAGATCTAAAGAGCTGTAAGTTCGAACGCAACTGATCAACTAGTTTTAATCAAAACAAACATTGCAATCTGTTGACTGTTGCCTATTTGAAAGCAAAATATATCTATTCAAATATTCATAATGTGAAATAAAGTTTACTTAGCATGAAAAGAATCCGTTAAAATATTTTATATGAATAAAAATCGTATTTTGTGGGTGAAAATCAACTGAAAACTCACACTTCCGGTTTTAAATTTTCGGTATTACGCCAGACAAAAACAGCAGTAACTTTTTTTCTAATTGACTCACAGTTAAAAGTAAGATAATTTTAGAAAGCATATTTTACTGGCTACAAAAATAGACTAAAAATAGCTTCTGATTTTTTGATGATGACTTTAAACCAGTCGGATACCTTAATCATGTGACCCGTCATGAGCCCATTAATTATGAATGGTTTGTTTTACATAAAAAATCCGATCTCCTATTTATTTACCCACTAAAGGATATAAAAATAAATATTTTCAACCATTCTAAATTTTTTCTTAGAGCAAAACTTTTTAAAGTTTGCTTTTGATCCAAAAGTACTTCAGAAAAATCGCTGCAGCGAAAGTAAATCGTTATATATTCTCGTCGTAGGTGAGTACCATTTCTTCCATACAGAAAGCATGGAAAAATAATTTTCTCTGGTTTTACGAGTAGAAACTTTTGTAAAAGAGAGAGTGAGGAAAAAAAAGTTCTGTCAAAAGTCTGAGTAAGTGGGCTGCATTGAAACGAGTTTTGTTCCACGATTCGACTTCGGAAAATTTCAATTTCTATCTCGTGCGATTGCAATTCACTTCACTTTGGAATAGCTCTTTCCCATGAAGGGTCAAGAGTACTAAATGGTTACAAGGAAGGATTGGGTTCAAGACTATTTTTAGATTTTTGCTGAATAAGAAGTAATATCTGAATCGATATGGCGGGAACTCGAGAGATGCCATTTTATGAAAAGAAACGTTTGAATAACAAAAATATTCAGATGGAGGTGATGATTCAGTGATATTTTCAATCCTCTTCAATTTATGAAAAGAGTTTAGGCGATTTTAGTATAAAGAAAAATATTTTGTTTGTGTGTTTTTGAAATAAACGTGATGAAAAAATATAGTATTTTCTTAAAAAAACTGTTTCATTAATTTAGAGAGATTAGTCTGTATAATCTAATTTGTAATAAATTTAATATAAATAAAGTATCTGAACACATCTAAAGAGCCAAAATAGTTGAACAGATTAATTTTAATTCCTCATGACTTTTAAACTATCGTTTATTTTGGCTTATATCCAATAAATATGAATGGGGAATTATTTTATTTATTACGTATTTTTCCGTTGTCATTTCTCTATTTATTTGTAAAATCAGCCAATTTATATTTACTATTTTCTTCTTTCCCGTACATAATTTATGCAAATATAGTTACGTTTTTAGAAAAAATATTGCTTCGTGTTATAAAATATATATTTAGCCTTATTTAAATTCCTTTTCTTCATTTAGAACGAATTTTTTTGACTATTTAAATTGTACAATAGTTATAGATATTGCTCAGATTGAAAACTCTATTCCATAATATTATCGTCTCCTTTAATTCAATAATTCAGGTAATTCTAATTTATTTGATTATTTATTTTATTTGCTGACATATGATCGTCTGTTGGTAAAGTTATAATGCTTAAGAGTTGGCATTCTTTGGAATTATTCTAAATATATCATAGTTCAGTCTTAGTAAAAGAATTGTTATGTATAATCGGTTCTAATAAAACTTAATAAGTAATTAATTTTTGTGCAGTTTCGAATTATATTTCAACTGGGGATTTTTATGATCATTTGAATGATTTTAAGAATAGAAAGAAGTCCATGGATTAAACTTTAGTTCAAGAAGGCGAAAGAAATTCTTTTAACCTTCTTTCAAAATTAAATTAAAATTCTTGTAACGGGCTATTTTGCGAGAACTAATTTGGAATAATTTTTCAAAAAGTTTTATTAAAAGTATATGAAGTGAAGAGTTTTGAAGCACATGTTAGCTGAGATTTACACTATCAGTGTGAGTTTGCAGTGATCCAATCAGGTGATTAGCAATTCCTTGCCTAGATTCTGGCACATATCTACTATTAAGGTAATTATCACATTGTCCAAATTTCATTGCAGTGCAGATTAGATTCGTCGGCTCTATAGTGGAGTTTTATCCGTTTACTAGGAAACTCAATATCAGAGTGTCTGTGTATCTTCAAATGCTTACAGATAAATGTACTTTGATTATTTAGTTAGGTAATTGATCTTTCTATCGTAGATGGAATTAGCTTAGTAATCAATACATTGTTAGCTGATTATTTGTGTTGGTGACTATTTCTTCGTGTTTTGTGTCAGTCGACTACCCTTATAGTAAGTTCAAGTTCTAGTCACAGTCTTTCGAATATAGAATTCTCAGAGTTGAACAGACTTTGGGGGAGGGGAACCATTATACACTGGTGTAAGAAATTAAGAGAATTTGCAGATTTTATTGAATTGCATGAAAAGAACTGAACTGAATGAAAATCAATTGCCACAAGAACTGATAAACTGCCTTATATCAAGTATGCCATTACACTGCAAGGCCTGTATAGCTGTAAGAGGGGGTCATACCCCCTATAAACCCATTTCTTTTATTTATTCTGCAACCGCTGTTTTATACCTTACAGCTCTAATGGCTTTTATGCACGATCATGCATGTGTATTGCAATTGTTGAATAGTTATTTGTTTTGTATTGCATCAATGTATGCACATATCAAATTTCATTAAAATCGGCCCTGTAGTTCTAGAGATAATCAATCAAGTCTGAAAATTCTCTTAATTTCTTACACCAGTGTACTAAGAAAAATACAATTAATTAAAAAAAACTATCTATAGTAAATTTTATATGCATTAAAATGAATGATAAATAATATTTACTGATACCTCCAACGTAAAATAAATAGCTTTTATACAAAGAAAAAAGCTATCTTTTTCTGATAGTAAGTTGTTTACGCAAAATTTTCCTTCATGAGGTATTGATTAACAAATACATTTATATCAACATCTTGTAAATATGTTTTCGTTACTTTATGCAAATAGCCAGTAATTTAATACATATTCTTATTTATGTAAAATGAGTAAATATTTACTACATTTCGTTTTGTATTTGTCGATTTTACTCGAAAAAAATGCAACAGTAACGCAAACAAATCCTTAAGTTAAACAGATTCTGTAAAAATATTTAAGTTACAATTCGCCTTAGAAAAGTTTTAAAATCATTTTTTTCTTTATAGTGGGAATCCTTGCTATGGTCAGTTTTCTTTCAAACTGCTACTTTGGATAATAAAATTAATTATTATCATTCTTTTGATTTGCTTCCTTATTTTATAATCGTTTTACACTCGCATATCACGTTTCCCGCCATTCTGATTTACAGTTCCTTCTTTATTCATATAATTATCAATTATGCTTAACTTTTGGACACCAGTGTAAATTTAATATATATATGTTACTGTTAATGTATGCAATACAGTTACATCATAGAATAACTAAGTATTTCATGAAATAACTAGACAAGTCAATTAAAGTGTATAATAGATAAACAAATTTCATACCATACCTAGTTATTCTATGAAATTACTACTTATAGACCAGGGGTGGTGAACCTTTATGGATCAACGTGCCATATTTTTCTACAGATATATTTAATGAGATCTAGACGTGCCACCAAACAATTTTGACTTGTGATATATATTTTTTCTTTTGGGAAAGTAATAAAACTAAATACTAACTACTCAAAACCATTTACTACGAAAAAAAACATTTTGCATTGTAAAGTATTAAATGTTTTTTTATACGTGCAAATTAAAATTAAAGTAACATTAGTGTGAGTTCTGTTGTTGCAAACTAGACGATAAAAATAACTTACATCAAGATTGTAAGATGTTACTTTTAGCAGAATGCATGCTGAGTTGGAGTCATCTGCCAAACGGTTTCTAAGCGAGTCTCTCTCTCTCTCTCTCTCTCGTTAACGTTATTCATCTCTGAAAGTAACATCCCTCAGGCTAGTATAACTATCAGGCTAACCCTAAATAGGGTTAAAGTAGCATATGAACCAGCTTCTTCAAATAGTTAAATATGTGTGGAATCTAATTCCATGTTTCCAAAATTTCGTGACTCACATTTTTACTTATATTGCTTTTTAATCGTTTTGTTTCAATCAATTTCAACTTTTTTCATGTTTCAATAAGTTTTTGAATCTATATTGAACTAGACTGGAAATCAACCAGTTGTATTTCAAACTCTTCGATTTCCAGCCAATCGAATTGGGACAAGTTCAGTTTACCAAATGAAGTCTCATCAGGGTACATAAAAAACTTGAGGATTTCCGATAATTCTTTGAAAACTTCGCTGAAAATCCCTTGATTGACGAATCTATTACGGAAATATTTTGAGCTAAAATGCAAACCGTTTTGTTCGGTGGCGTGCCCAAAATATTGTGTCGCGTGCCATCAGTGACACGCGTACCATTGGTTCGCCATCCCTGTTATAGACTGTAAAAAGTGAAAAATAAACTATTTCAAAGTTATTTTCTGAATTAATTAATCTCATTAATAGCTGAAATCTTTCAAAAATATCTTATCCCTATTGCGGATGATTAATTGATAAATAATAAGGAAAAGCAGATGATATAATTTACTAGTGCTCGCATTGCTAACATTGGTTAAACAGAAAGGAAAAAAATGAATATGCTGTAGAAAAATAATTACATTTAATTATTATATAAAAAAATACTTGCCTGGAGGTAAAACTGTTGCTTCATAAAAACATTGTGCAAACTTTTTCAAACGAAAATGTAAGAGAATATTAATTTAAATTTTATGAAATACCTCTATTTACTGTTCGTTATTTATTAGAGCAAGGATTGCTGTGATGACATTTTGAATTGCGATTCAAAACTGACCAAAAGCAGTTAGAACCGGTTCAAAGAACTTTCGAAAGCAGTATTTCGTACTTCAATGATCAAGTAATCGTTTTTTTTTGCAAAATACCTAGTTAAATTTTTGAATTCAATAATTTTATATTATTTAACCGATTTGTTTAGTCATTTCATGAAATATCTAGTTATTCTATGAAATAACGGATTTCACACTTCAACGATAACATATATACCTAATTAATGCGTTAATATACATAATAGAAAATGAACCGAGATTTTATAATTAACTATCAAGTCTGTTTCAATGTATACTTTGAAAGAAAGACCAGATAAATTACGAACTTTCACATAACGAATATAGAAAGACAGTCACAAGGATATAACTGTATTGAAATGAAGCTCATCTAGAAAGTTCAGATTTTATATCTATGTTAAAAACTGAATAGCAGATAAAACAGTAAATTAACAATGCAGAGCATGAAGCAAAACACTCTTGATTCCCTAATATAGTTAAGGTATATTATTTAATGCAAGAAAAAAAATACTCTTTTAAAATTAAATCTCAACTCAGAAGAAAATTCATCGTTTTTCGAAACTTTACATAGATATAATGATATCAGTATACTTCATTTATTCGTATACAGATAAAATTTAAGTACTTAAAATTATTCACACGGATTAGAAAGAACCCTATTAAATTAAAAAAAAAATAACAAAATAGTATTACATTTGTGGGTACTTTTCCTTACTCATTGCGCATGTGCAGAAAGACAAAAGAAAAACACTTATTTGTTTCAGGTGTTTAACTTGGCGAGAAAAAAAATTTAACCGTTGCCTAACGCCTTCCCCCGCGGAATGGAAAAGTACTCACATTTGTGTTTTTTCACATATTCATTAAAAATTTATTTTCCTTTAACAAGACTTATTCATTTCCTACTATTATCTCACACTCTCTCTATATTTATTTTTATATATACATTTATCTTGTTCAAATTTTCAATCGTTAATAAAATGCTTTCTATTCATCCAATCAAGTTCAAATAAATTTTTTAAAACTTATAGTGGGTGACATTTGATGTTAATATAAATTTTTCAAATATTAATTCATTAATTACCGGTTAATTAAATTAAATTAAATTAATTACCGGTTTTCGACGCCAACTTAGATTTATCTCTATTGGTGTAACAATGTAACTGTTAAAACAATGACAAAGGTTGGCGCCGAAAACCGGTTTTTCAGCCAAACTAGCCAAACCAGTGTGCATTGTTACAACAATGCAGACAAATCATGCTCTTTTTTCAATTCCTACTATTAGTTAGCTCTCTCTATCTATCTATATATATCTTTTGTCCAAATTTTCAATCGCTAATAAAATACATTTTTTTCATCCATTCAAAGTAGGAATTGACTTAAATTTTATTTTTATATACTTGTTTTGTCTCTCATATTTCTTTGTTTAATATATTAAGTGAATTAAGTTCTTATAATTAATTACAAATGTTTTTTTCATGTAAATCTCCGCACGTGTTTTTGTCCTAGTAGTTCTGCATTCTTGTACGAGAACCAGATTCTTGAACGAATCAAATATAAACCGAATATTTTTTACCAACACTCTCAATATGGAATTTTGTACAGAAAAACATTCCTTATTTGTTTCAACAAATCTAAATAGACATCCGTTATTGTTCCGTTCACAGTTTGGAGACACAACAATATACTAAAAGTTGTTTACAAATCTAGACAATGGTTGTCAAAATATAGCACACAAGATATCATTTATAATAGCAAAGCAATTCTAAATTTATCTGATACTATAGTGTTATATAGGTCAACCAATTTTTACTTATTTATAGTAATTTGAAAATGGCAGACATACAGATGATAAATGAAACTCGACCTAAATATTGCACTTCTTTCTTATCGGAGACAAAAATATTTAAATAGGAAACAAGATGATCATAAAATTTAATGACAACTAATACATATTTATAGCATGCAACACCTATAAAAGAATTTCAACCCCCATTAACAGTATCTTTTTACCCCTTGAACGCCGTAACAAACTTTCTAAATTACCCACAAGTTAGGAAAAATTTTTTAATGTCATTTTCGTTCCAATATCGTATTTCCCCCGTTGCCGCTTTTTACAGTAAGAATATTATTAAGGAGAAAAAAAAAATTAAAATTGGGGTTTCTCCATGGAGGAGTTAGAGGTTTTTTTTTTGAGCATGCACACCTACTCTGGGTCGTCCTGATAAGGTGCTTTTTCGGAGGCGTTTTGAAGGCGAGCTTCCAGCAAGCGACGTCTACCCATAGTTTGGAGTATATCCTGGAAAAAAAAAGAAGATGGATATCACTAATAGAAAAAAAAAGTTAGCGAAATAATTTTTTTGGAAATAGTGATAAAATTCCAAAAACTCTTTTTTTTTGTCAGCAATAAAACTTTAAAAGGAAAGCTAAAAATATATGTGGAGATAAATTATGAGTAAAATATACTTTTACATTAAATAAGTGATATTCCTTATATAAATATCGAAGTATGGTTAAGTTTGTAGTGGGTCTATTCGCACTTCTACTAATCCTTTTGGGTAAAAAACTCTTTTTAACTGTGATTTCAGTTGAAAACCGCTTTCCGTATAGAGGGCTTGGTTTTATGTAAATGAGAGCTTCTATTTAAGTGCGAGTCGTAGAATAGGCGAGATGATGGTTGAAAATTGAGATAGAAGATAGCATAGCGTTAGCGACCGGTGGTCGTATAGTTAATTTAAGAAGGAAAAGATTGATCAAGAGCGCTCAGGACCAAAAATAAATGCTCTTATTTCTATTATAATTAATTTAATAAGTTTGATTGCTCCACGGGTTTAGTGATTTAAGTGCATTCTCAATTAAGATAATTAAGTATATTAAGTGATATAGGTAATAAAATTGTTTAGATTGAAAAAATGGCTGATCTTTACTCGTACCCTCCCACACCTGCGGTCGATGGACCGCAACAAGTTGTATATATATATGTATGAGTTATTTTACCAAATAATTAATTTATGTTTCTATAAAATGCAATGAAGAGTTATTTTTAACGAAGCAAAAACTTACTGAGATTAGCAAAAGAGCCAACCCTTCTAATATACCTGTATAATATCCATGCGGCCTTTGCTTTTCAACAAGGGCTTGAAGCATGCTCATCTTTTCATTTATTTCCAGTGTAATAGATTAATAAAATCTTTATATTATTTATATCTGCTGTTTTCCATAAGAGGTTATTACTCAAAGTAGGGTTTTTGTGTGAGTGTATAACTATATTCACAATAATATTAAAGTACAAAATAATTGGTTTTTTAATTATTAATGTTCCACATAGAAGCTAAATGAAGGCTATTGGTGACGGACCAATAATTTTAAAAAAGTACTGGCATGGGATCGAAATAGGGTTACGGCATGCAATTGCTAAAAGTATTATATCAATAAATATTATGTACATAATCAAATATGATTAATATCTTTGATACAATTATTGTTGAATATGTATTAAGAATGAAATATTCTTGCGATATTTATTTAGCAGATTATTAGAGATTATACGAAGGTAACTCTGAAATTTTTGAGATTCGCGCAGACGAGAAGTTAGAAAAAAAAATTACCAGTTTAATTTGAAAATGCAAAGTATTTTAACACAGCAGACGATTTTTCACTGACTTACTTCAACTTATGTAGCGTGGAATAAATTTTAGACCGAAGAGAAAATGGAGTCGACACGAGAACATTATCGTGCTATGATCTTCTATGATTTCAAAAGGGAATTAAATCAAGACGAATGCATTCAACGGTTGCAATTAGCATTAGGTGATGAATCTCCATGTCGTGCTACTGTATCCAGATGCCTTAAAGAATTTTGCAGAGAGAGGTCACAATTCTCTTCAGGATGAAGAACACCCAGGAAGAAATCAGTCAGCAAAAGTATTTTTCAGTTTGAATTGTTGAATTTGTGTCTTCGTTGAGAATTGTTAATAAACAAAGTTTGTTTTGACTATGGCTAATCTTCTTTCCAATTCTCTTGCACTAAGGGATGACACGGCCATCCCTTACAATATGGCGTAGTCGAGACATGAGCAGGCACCCCATTCCTTACCTCCACGTCACGTTCAGAGAAAGGTTTTCGAGCTCGATTAGATTTAATATTGTTGTAAATTTGAATGGAAGAAAAGAAGTCAACAACTCTAATTATATGAATAATAATAGATTTATTAATGGACAAGGACGAACAGATGACTACACGAACACAAATAAACGTTTATACAGATTACTTACAATAGTAAAAAACACACACGTTACAAACAAGCCTTACAATGTTCCAGAAACGTCTCTTCAGAACAGGCACCTAGAAAGAAAGTCTCCCTCTTATCGCAGTCAACGTACAAATAGATTCTGATCTCAACTGAGCTCTCTTATAAACTGATTCGACTTTTGTTTCAAAAGGCCTTTATAAAGCAATACGGTAATTTCTAGAAGGATAGATCCGAAAGCCTTCTAAATATGATTTCTTGGTGATATCGTATTTGTCACCAAAGGCGAAAAAGTTTGCCAATCTGGTAACCCTGGTCACATTTTCTATGATTACCATAATCTTATTTTTCAAGTTGACGCTGGAAAGTGAGCGTTGCCTGTAAAACTCAATTTCCCCTCAAAAAGAGTGTTGCTTCAGGGATAACTACATACATGGCATGTTTCAATATGGATCAATTTCTGAAACGCGGAGTTCCTGGTAATGGTGAGATTTGAAAATACGAGGGTGAGTCCAAAAAAAAGTTTACCCCGTCGACTGTAGTCAGAGTTGTGCATGAAAGTTAAAATATAGAATGAGATATTAAAGATAAGACATAACTTTATTTTTTACATAAATACCAAGTACATTAAGGCATTTGTCATACCGTTTGATAAGCTACCAAAAGCCCTCTAGGAAAAAAACAGGGCTTTGCATACGAAAGAAGCGCTTAACGACTTCTTTTACTTAAGCAATGCTTCCAAAGCGCCTTCAGGCAAGATTCTTCTTCAAAGCAGGGGACGGATGATAATCACCTGGTGCGAGATCAGGACTGTATGGCGGAAGGTGTAGGCACTCCCAACTAAGAGTTGCAGTATGGTTTTGCATTGCCGTCACCGAATGTGGGCTCGCATTGCCATCCAACAACAGAACGCCAGATTTGAGTAATACAGGACACCTTTTCGAATCCATATGCTTGATCGCGGTCAAAATCTACCTAATGGTGTATCGGTGTCTTGCGCGTTTACCTGTTGTTTCGCCGTTCGTCCATAGTAGTTAAACGCTTCTTCCATACGCAAAACCCTGAATTTTTCTTGGAGGGCTTTTTGAAGTTTATCAAGAAGTATGGCAAATGTCTCAATGCACATGGTACTTATGTAGAAAAACAAAGTTATGTCTTATCTTTAATGTCTCATTCTACATTTTGACCTTCATACACAACTCTGACCACAGTCGACAGGGGAAACTTACACAGCTGGCCACCGTAAACGCAACACTTAAAAAGACAAGAGATGGCACAACAAAATTTATTTTGTAGATAACATGTTGACCAAGTATCAAATGATTAAATTTATAGACTTGTGTGAAGTGCGGTTCCTGTCAGAATCAGTAGCCAGAGTAGCCGAAATTGTTGGAGATCACCGCTGCCACACGCCTCGGCATTGATTCAAAGAGACTTTGGATGTGTTCTTGGGGGTACAACAGACCAAGCAGCTTCCACACGTTGCCACAGTTGATCTGGTGTGGCAGCTGGAGGTGTAATCTGGGTCAATCGTTGAGCAACCATGGACCACATGTTTTCTATCAGCGAAAGATCCGGAGAGCGAGCCGGCCAGGGAAGCAATTCAATCTGGTGATTGACGAAGAACCTTTGGACAATGCGTGCCACGTGTGGTCGCGCATTATCCTGTTGAAATATGGCTGTGGCCAAGCCCTGAAGGTAAAGAAGGACAACTGGCTCCAGCACTTCGGAGATGTAGCGCTGGCTGTTTAAAGTAGCGGAAATGCGTACTAGATGAGCGCGAGAGTGATATCCAATACCACCCTATATCATACCCGGTGCAGGACCAATGTGGTGGTGCATAACGCAGCTGTTCAGTATCCTCTCTCCACGGTGTCTCCAGACTCGAATTCAACCATCGTGGTGTTGCAGACAGATGCGTGACTCGTCAGTAAAGACAACTTCATTCCATTCTGCCACCCACATCCTTCTTTCATCGCACCATTGACGGCGGAGACGTCTGTGGTTCTGAGTCAAGAGTAGACCAAACAATGGACGTCTAAAGAACAGACAACTCTGCTGTAAACGGCGTCGAATGGTACGCGCAGACACTGAATGATGCGTTACAGACTCAATGTGCTGTGCTATGGTTCGTGATGTGACTGAGTGATCCGTCACTGCCATGCGCACAATTTGCCTGTCCTCACGTGAAGTGGTGCACTGAGGTGGATTCGATCGACCACGTCGGTCCGTCCTACCCTCCTGCATCCAACGGTCCCATATCCGCATTACAGTTGTTTGGTTTCTCCAACACGACTACCGATTTCCCTGAAAGATAATCCACAATCTCGGTAGGCCACTATCCTTCCTCTGTCGAACTCAGATACTTGATCAAAAATTGATCGTTGATTTCTACCAGACATAACTAATCGTTTTTGAAAAAAACCACAAGAAAATCATTATTGCCGAACTTGAAATCGTCGAAATCTCCAAGCCTTAAATAGCGCTTTGAGGTGGCACCACAGGCGTGCGTGTTGTGTGTCTGCGCTGAAATTCTAATCATTTGCATATCTAACCTCCGCTAATGCATGTTGTAAATTTCATGTTATTTGCGTGCTTCCTTCAGGGTGTTGCATTTACGGTGGCCAGCAGTGTATTTTCCGACTCACCCATTTACCAGTATTCGGTTGCGACCCTATTACTCTAATCTACGCGAATCGATAAAAAATATCATACTACTACAAATATCACAAAAATCTGGATATTTTAGTCGACAACCAAGTCGATTTTATACTAAACTTTTCCTTTTATTTGAAACTAAACTTTCTTAAAAGCACTTTTGAAATAAATTGACAGACATCAGTGAGAACTTACCTCTGCTTCCGGATAGTCTTTCATAGCCGAGAGCACATCTTCCCTGGAGAGGCTGAAAAGTTCCGAATATCCCACCGAGCGAACGTCTGCGGTACGCCTGGAAAGATAAAAGGGACGAGGTCTATTAAAATCGCATTTCACTCTCGAGTAAAGTCTGATAAGAGAGAACTCACGCCTCGTTTAAATTCCTGGATTAAGTACTTAAATCAACAGAATGAATTTCATCAATATGGGGAATTGTTACTGGAGTTAAATTGTTGGTTTGAACTGGGAATTGCTAGTTCTGACATAATGATTCTATTCTATTTATACAATGTCGCATTTGAGTAAAGTGGGGGAGTGTTGGTGACGAGCTTTGTAAGAATAGCCGGAATCAGGAGATTAGAATGTCACTTGATTACATCAACCTAATTCTAAGAGTCTCCAAGCGAATATTTTAGACACATGGGCTGAATCAGCGTTTCTCAAACTGTGGGGTGCGATAACTCTACGAGGGAGGGGGTTGGCGAGCATATTGAAAAGTCGAAAACAAAAGATTATTTAAAAAATTAATTAATTTACTGAAAGTAAACAGACAAAATACATTTTTACATAACAAAAAATATAATACATATTTACGCTGATATAAACACACTTATAAATGTATCAGTTCTGCACAATGTACTTGATAATTAATTTAACAATATTAAGTTAAGAACAAGTTTAATAACTACCAGTGACCCCATGGGCTTGTCATATATAAAATTATTTACAAAAATTAACACTTATCTTGATAATTTGTACGGTTTATAATTAATCCCTTCACTTCTGATTAAAATTTACGCGATTCACTCCCCAACGCCTCCGTTTTAAAAGTAGGTGCGTATTTGTGATGTATTGATGGAGTGAGAAAAGGAATGAAAATAAGCAAATTTTCTCAAACAAGCAAATCCTTCGCAAACACTGTGTCAAGGTCCTTTTATTGCATTCTAAAGTCTTCGGAATAATTTTATGGATGGCAGTGCACAGAAAGGATCGTACTTTGGAAATATGTATATATACGTCCGGGGCCTTTAACGCTTTGGCTGAGCGAGATGTTTATACACGCTGTGACACTTAAGAGTTTAAAGCCGTATTGTAGCTTTGGCGTCAAAGTATAGTACTATAGAATTCAATAGATTGTTATTGTATAGAGGAGAGGGGTGATGAAATTTATGATTGAAAATTGGGTAGCAATATTGAAGGTTTGAGAGGCACTGGGCTAAGTGCACGACGGTCACATGATAAATTCAATCACGTGTTTTTCAGTGAATTCAAAACTGACATTACTCTTGTACTTGTTGTTTGACTTGTTATAAAGTTTGGATAAAATTTCAAATTTAGAAACTGGATAAAGATGTTGAAGTATTAATATTCTATTGAAAGTTTTTCAAAATAAGAAAAATTCTTATATTATCCGTGTATTTTTAAATCAAGTGCATTGTGTTTACTTATATGCGTTATTATTGTTGATAAATAAGTACTTTTTAATAGAAAATTTCTGTAAAAATCAAAAGTTGGCAACAGCTAGCGCATTTATAAAGTGACTATGATATCAAATGAATTTATGAAGTGATTGGTTGGACACGCGCGATTGCAGTTCAGTTATCATGTGACTATATGACGTCACATGAACTTATGAACTGATTGGTTGGAAACGCACAATTGTAGCTCAGTTATCATGTCACTATGACGTCACATGAATTTAGCCCATTCGTTTTAATGGACGAATATGGATGGCATTGAGGTTGAAACTCTGATATGATTAGCGATTTGTTGAAGTCATACAAATACTTAACGACAAATTATTAATAAAGGTCTTTGTTATTTCAAACCATTCTCTGAGGAGGGAGATGGAACTTGGTGATATTTTATTTCGATTCGATTGTATCGAATTTCTTTCTTCATGCGAGTGAATGCATGGTCATTTCGAAAAGTTAGATTATACAAAAATGTTCTGAAGGGAAACTCATATTCTCACTTTTTTATAAATAATACTTTCTTCAGATACAGAAGAAAGGAGAAATAGAATATAGGTTGTGCTTCTGCCGTGAGCTGGAAGTCTACTATTACAGCTAATGCAGATTCAAATTCAGATAATGTCGAGTTTGGATATCGAGTTTAACTGCGTAATTCTACAAGTATTTAATTGTCGCTTTAAGTTATTTTCCTGCTTTACTTAGTTGATTAATTATTTTTCTCGAGAAGAACACTACTTTTATTACATCATTCATAATTTGAGAGTAAACACCGAATTCTAAAAGTTAAAAAAATCAGAAATATTGGAATTGAGAAATTCCTATTCATTGAATTTACTAAAATTTGGTAAATCATAATCAAACACTGATTACCAAAGAAGGAGCACAAAAGGACAACGATTAAAATTTTTGTTTTGAAAACACACAAAGCGAAAACATACATAAACACAATATCCGAGTTATGTGTATGATTAGCTACAAAATGGAATTCGATCACTACTAACAGCCATACATGGACAATAGTAATTTTCTATGCTCAAAATGATAGTGTTTATTAACTCATTAAGCATCGAAGCCTTTTGCTGTGATAAAATGGTTATAAGACACTGAAGAGTTTCAGACAGTGGAAGTATAGTGGTGTGTCCATGTGTTCCGGATTTTAATCGAACTTAGCATACCTTGAAGGTATGCTCAGTTCGATTAAAATCCAGAATACGGGACTGCCAATCCAAACGCACAATAGTCTTTTTATGAACTTAATTCTTCATCAACCTAGTGATGTGTGATCTACGATTATAACACAGTAAGATGAAGAAGTCACATACTGCTTTTGCGCAAGGACAAAAATTGAATAAAGAGCATTAATCGCACATCTTGGGGAGCTTCATAGGTTAGAAAAACCATCTAAAGAGGTACCTAACAAATTCTCTCTTTCATGGATATGACTGGGATAATAACAAGTCCAGCAGATCGATAACTTTTTCAAATTCTGTTTGAGAACAATACCTGTACTTATCAGTAAAATTCATACATCTTCATTGACTTGTATTTTAACTGATATATAAGCATGCCAAATTAAGGGGACATGGTACGATTTATGCAAATTTTTTTTCACATTTAAGGATTTTCAAAATTTTTTAGTTGCCCTCCTATGTGTGTATACTATGTAAAACAGATTTTGTGATTAAAATTTCTTAAGAAGCTAGCCATTTGATTTTTTAAGGGAAAAAACTTGAAATTTGGGAAGTGATTTTAAAATGCTACTTCTCCTACAAAAATTTACGTACACGCATGAAATTTGAGTTACAAGTACGTCAAACTATGTATAACAAAATTCGGCATGGGTTTTGCGATAACATGATCGGTATTCGTACAATATTTCTTTTTATGAATGATTATTGAAAATTCCTTAAAAAATGTACAAATTCTGAGTTCAATTATTTAAAAAAAATAAGTATTGCTTTGATTCAAAAATGCATACCAACTTTCGTTACATGTACTATTAGAAATAAGTAAAAAAAAATTCAAAGCATTAGGCACAATAGAAAAAAAACCGTAGCTTTTTAAATGACGACAAGCTGGGGGGGGGTTATACATACATATATATATATATATATATATATATATATATATTATCTTTGAGATAATTAAGTTTTAAGTTTTGATTTATGTGCCTTAGGGATGTGAATAAAAACGAACTTAAAAGCTATCATAATTCCGCGTTTTTTAAGTTTAGAGCTTTTAAATTTTATGACGTTATAGAAAAGTATACAAAGGCTAATTATTTAGGCTAAAAAAAAATTAGATTTGATTTTTTGACCCATTTTTGTCAATTGAATCGTACCTTTAAACTTTTCATTTTGTGGCGTGATGTGAGGGGTGTATAAATACTGTACTTTTGCATACAACCCTTCTTTTTTAAGCCTTCTGTACAGAGTTAATGTGGATACCATTCTCTAGGTATATCTATCAAAGAATACATTAAATGGCTTGTTACAGCAGTTCTAGGCCACTTTTGCAGTTAGTTGCAAAGAAAACGGTCATCCGCGGCAGTTTTAGTTCTTGGTCTTTTTCAGCTGTCTCTCAGCTTCTTCTAGAAACTGATTCTGGTTCACAGCATATTAATTACGAAAGGACTCACAGTTTACCATCTTGCTGTAAGAGATTGACTCCATCTCGTAGTTACTGCTCTGCCATTTCTATTCCATTGTAATCATTCAGATAAATATCGAATACTCATATTCAGTAAATGCTATCTTGAAATTTCACTGCACAGTTTTTACTTTCAAAAACAACAGACACTTTTAAATTTATTTTTTACCAAGCGTCTAATGACGTTGAACGACATTAGGTTACATTTTTGATGTAACATTACTTTTTTCGTATACTGGATACTTTGAATGATTTGCTTATTTTTGACGGTGTAGTTGCACCTTTTCTGATTTTTTTCTTGATTTCTGGAAACCAACATAGTTTGGTTTAAAAAAAAATTTAGTTCTCAGTCCATCTCGCACGATTTGGTATTCGAATACTGGGAATACAGCTATTCTCCAAAAATTGCCCAGATTCCATAATATAACGGTATCTTACACATTAAATTGTCAATTTCTTTTTAAAAAAGAAAAACTTACTTAGACTGAATTTAATAGAATTTTCGATTCATTAAGGAGTTATGTGGAAATTCTACTATATGTGTGTGTGGACAGAACCTTTCTTCAAATGACATCTTCGTCATCAATTGTCTCAAAACATTACAGGAAACCCATTAACAGTTCTTTGGGCAGTTATTATGTAATATAATTTTAAACTAAATAAAATGAAATTGCCCTCAATTTATAATCAAACGAATTCTTTACTTAACCGTGGCTTAAAATTGTCAATGGCTTAAAGTTCACGAACTCTACCATTAATAGACCTCATATTACTCTTTTTACGTAATCATAAAATAAGAAGATCATAATGTGATAAAAATCATTGAAATATTTAACTGAATATTTTTTTAAAAATAATTCTTTTCCAGTAAAATAATAAAAAAACGTAGGGAACAATTTAAAGTAGAATTAACATCGAAACAAAAATTCACTAATCACCTATTAAGCATTCTGGTAGCTTTATTTCTGTTACTCCTGGAAGACAACAAAGGCTTAATTTTAAAGAAAATATAACATTTGAATGGATCTTTTTCTAAAATGAATAGGAGTTTGGATTTAAACATTAATTAGGGCTAAAATTATGGAGCTATTTCTTTTATAATAATATAATTGTTACATTAACTGCTAAACAAATGTTACAAAATACGAAAAAAAACCAAACAATGTATTTTGTATTCTATTTTAAGAAGCCTTTAAGTGCAAATAATTATCCAAGCATTCCAAATTCTAAGTTAACAAGCGATTGCCATTTTTTATCGAGTAATTTATCATTTAAACTCGTCTGGGTTAAAATTATAACTTTTTTCAGAAGAAAATACACATTTGCACTCTCAATTAGTTTTCTAAGTAGTTGTTAATTGAAATGGAACACGAGAATGACATTGCCTGTGTGAACTATAGTTTTTGAATAAAATCCACACAATTTCCATCAGGTTAACTGCTTATTTATTCCAGAAAAATAAACAAGGACTTTTAAAATTAAATGCATGATTACGGTTCTAAAATAGAATAAATAAGTGCTTCTGGCAGTAAACGAACGATTAAGAAAGATTTATAGTTCATTTTAGTATCGATCGAAAGACTCGTTAAAGAATAAACGACAGGACTTTTTATGGAGGAAGATCGAATATTCTTTTTTTTTGAGGTAATGCGAGACATCTTCCGGTTTTAAATTAATATTTTCTTGTTGTTTTCTTCAACCCCTTACCCGTTGGCAATTTCAATTTTTCTCTGGGTTACACCACTTCTTCATTCTTGTCGAGTAGCCGGAATGGATTTCTATTAAAAGATTTCTTTTAAGCAAGGAAGAAAGAGAAAGTTCTAAAGAAAAAAATGGCGCGACACTTTTTTTTGTTCGAATTTCGGGCGGGAAAACTTCTTCTTTTCTGATTAGTTTTTATATATTTTTTTGTGTGGAAAGATGTGTAACTTTCTAAAATTATAAAATGGTACAGAATATATTCTTTTTTTTTGCCGCAGCGAATTTTTTTTCCTTTCATGCAAGTGCACGCGATAAAAGAAGATTGCGGGACAGTTCCGTCAAACAAGACACCGCAATAAAAGGGAGAGAAATGAAATTGGTAGAAGGATTTAAGATAGGAAAAAATAAACACAAAATGACATCTCTTTCATTCGATTTCCTAAGATTCTCATTTCCTAAGAAACACGATATTTTACTTCTTTAAAAGGAAGTTTCATCCTACCTACTAGGAACATTTCAACTTTTTTATTACTATCTCTCTCTGCCCTTTCCTCCTCAAAATCTAAAATTACTTCGTTTTTAATCTTTAGAAAACGAAGTTGAATTCTGTAATACCCCTGCTTTGTGTTTTCTACCAAGTATTTTATTTCAAAGCTCAAGTCATAGGATATACATATAGGTATTTACGGATTAATATTTTAAACTTTCATTCGTATTAAAAGATGCAAATTATTTTTTTCTTTGTAAAGGTTTTCAAACATGTCTTTTTCTCATGAAAGCTTTTTTGCATGTTACGTGAAAGTTTGGTTATTATAGGAAAAAAAACATTGAGAATAAAAGACAGATATTGAAATGTAAATAATATTTTTAAATGCCACCCGTGGTCTCTTTTAATACCACTCTATTGAGCAGCTATTTTTACTGCAATTGTGTTCATATTTAACTGTTTGAAACAAATTGTGTAGGGTTATTCATAATTCCTTGTAAGGTTTTGGAGCGCTATAATTTAAAAAATAAGACGAATACAATAAAAAAGAACTTTTGAAAGAATGACACTTTTGAAACAATTCGATTTGACAGAAAAAAATAGTATACCTCCCAAACAACAATCCTTTAAGTATATAACAAATGTCATTTCTTTTAAGTAAACAACATTTCGATATTTATCAAGAAGTCTAAATTTTTTCTATGCTCATCTTTTTTGTAATATTTTTAAAGCTATCGTTTTTACATTCGGCGTATAAAGCGCCCCGTAAATTTCGATCTATTTTTTTTTGTGTGTTAAAAGTGCGTTTCACTAACGCCGGATTTTATGGTATTTCCCTTCATTATATGAGTAAGTAAATAAAAATTTTAATCCGAGCCTACTGCTTGCACCATTGTACTTTCATTTCGCAAAATAAGGGGTATAATGTGACTCTTAATTTGACACGATTCTCTGAGTATTCAGTTGTTAAACAAATTCTTTGTGAACTCGAAATATTTTTCATATGGGAAAAGAAGTTTTACTTAGATACGTAGAGCCAAAAGCGGAAAGTTGAGTATATGCACATTTTTCTCACTTCAAACAATTAAATCTCTCCAGCAATGGCATTCAATAATTTATCAAATGTTTTTCAATTTATCTTTAGAGTAATCTTTCAGATTTTTTTGTGATTCCGTAAACGTCCATAATTCTGAAGATGTTTGTCAAGAAGGTCCTGTACAAATTTATCAACTTCCCTCCAATCACTCAAAAATCGACAAATTTGAAGAAAAGTACAGAGTGCCACTGAGAATTGTACCGCGTGCCATAGGTAGCCAACCCCTAATATAGATGTTCTACGTATGAAACTTTGGTTACAAGGCATCAATACGCCAATACGGCAGTCCAGTTCCAACCGAACTCCTCTTGTACTATCAACGTTATTCACATCACTGTTATCCTTTCATACAGTTCTATTACGTCACGCGGCAAAGTAGGCTAGAAAATTTGGTCTTACAGTAGAACGTCGTTTATCCGAACGTTTATTATCCGGAGCGTCAAATCCGTTTTCGAACAGTGCAATGCTCAACGCTTGTTTCCTGTGAGGCCAAAAGTGACGGGAAAACCCAAGGTGAGGGATATTTGGGGAATTTAATTTGTGTGATTTGGTAAACATCTGCGCGGAATATTTGGCCAGTTTATTTCCAAGTGAGTGTTGTACACGTGCTGTTTTGTTGAGTTTTGTTGATGTAGAAACCTGGATGGCATGCGATGCAGAAGACCGTGGATTTCAAATGCTAAATGATGGCGAGATTGTGACTTCCGCGCAAGAAGAATCCGACCCTGTCGACGATGAAACGGATGAAGACGAGGACAGCAATAACGAAGCGTTAGAGACAGCTATGGAGGGGTACGAACAACAATCAGAGTGCTGTCCTACTCAACTACTGCTGCTGAAGAGAACCAGAGACCTTGCATTGAAAAAACGAAGGTGTACAATGGTACAGCGAAAAATAAGTGATTATTTTCCACAATCAAGGTAAAATTGCGATATTTTGCTCTTTCTTCAAGCACGTTTCCTGCATGTGATGATTTTCAATATTTGTATAGTGTCCAGTATCATATACTGCATGGATCGCATTCGGTTTTCGGTTATTTCGGGAGCGGTGTCCGGTCCCAATTGATTTGGATAAACGACGTTCTACTGTATGTAGAAAGACCAAGTGTTAGAATTACTTGTTTTATACGGAAAATATAACATGTGCTGTCAATAACATTGATAGTGCCTGTTGAGTGGAGTTTGGTAGGAACTGGATTATCGCATTGACGTATGCCTTGTAACCAAGGTTTCACACTTAAAACAAATAGTATAAGGTATACAAATGAATTGTTTTTTGTATTCTTTCAAATGTTCTTTTTACTATATTCATTTTAGTTTTTTTACTACAGCGCTTCAAAACCCTGGAAGGAATTATGAATAGTCCTGTATTTTTATTATCAACCAAACTGAATTTTATCAACGGTTGCTTACTTGTTTGTTCATTCGTATATTTACATTTAATTTCTATTCAATTTTTGTTAATATGTATTTTGTGTAAAATAATTATTTTTCATCAAGTCCTTTACCAACGCAATTGACTATGCATTTATCTTTGCAAGGTGGCAGCATTTTTTTAAAAAAGTTGTTTGTTTAGTAAGAATCTTTGGTATGCGAGATTTGCTGTTTGTGTCTCGCAGATGCAAGTTCACAGTACAAAGCTACTGCCATTTGTTTTAACTCGTTCCTCTCAAAATAAAATTGTTTTGTTTTAAAATCCAGAGTTTTATTGCCCCTGCATCGACTAAAAGCAAAATACAGTAGAACGTCATTTATCCGAATCAATTGGGACCGGACACCGTTCGGATAAGCGAAAACCGAATGCGATCCATGCAGTGTATGAAAGCGGACACTATACGAATATTGAAAATCATCACACGCGGGAAACGTGCTTGAAGAAAAAGCAAAATAGGTGCAAAATGTCGCAATTTTACCTTGATTGTGGAAAATAATCACTTATTTTTCGCTGTATCATTGTGCAATTTAGTTTTTTTTGCTGCAAGGTCTTTGATTCTCTTGAGCAGCAGTGGTTGAGTAGGACAGCACTCTGATTGTTGTTCGTACCACTCCATAGCTGTCCCTAACGCAAAAAAGGAGTCAGCATCTGATGGACCCTTGCTACTTTCGTTGTTGTTGTTGTCCTCGTCTTCATCCGAGTATTGATTTGGCCGTGAAGAGTCGACCAGCGATTAGTTATTAGCTGTTGTGTAGAACGAGAGAGTGCTTGTGAGTACTCTTTTGCATACTTGTATTTTAGACACTTATAATCGTGTCTGAAGGGCTTTTGAGATTTATTCTGCGAATATTGCTACAAAATCTTGTATTTCAAGGAAAATTTGTCGGCAGTAAATTTTCACTGCTCTTGCCCTTTGAGATTGATTGCATAAAATCCTGGAACCTTAATCTACGTAACAATATGATTTTTTCAACATAAAAATGTAAATATTACTGAAAACATTCATCTGTAGCAGATACATAGAATGATTTTTAATAGAAATGTTCTTACTGATGCTTTTTCCGTGCATTTGCTACACAATAAACAATTACACGTTCTAAAATGATTCTTGAAAATAAAAAACTATCTTCCAAAAGTCACGAGTTTTGACAAAACCAGTATTCACACACAATGGTATTTTAATTAAGTTCTTTTCTTCCAATAAATCCTTTTAGTGTAACAAGAAAAAGTCAAACAATTCATTCGGTCTCAACAAAATATTTTCTCTTTTCACAATTTTTTTTAAAAAAAAAGTTCTCTTTTCTCAGAACATGAAGCTTTTAGAGAAAATAATTAATTTCTGAAGACGGGCATCTGATCAAGATATGGCATTTACCTTCCTTTTTGTCTCCCGATAAACTCTCGAGCACTCTTAGCAACGCTTCGAAATTCAATTATCCGGCAGAATTCGACATTTTGTTCCTCTTTTCCACTGTCAATGTTTTCATAAGAAGTTTGATGTGTATCTTTTTCGAAAAAGTTTTAAATTGCAGTAGTTCGGTGCATGTATTCTGAAATATTATTTTAAGAATTTATGTCATTATTTCTTAAATTTTTTTTTTTAAAATGAAAAATGTGTAATATTTTTTTAAAAAATTACTGACACTCTCTTGGTTTTTACAAGATAGAACTATTATTATTAATTTAAAGCTCGGTAGCTTGGTTGGCAGAGTAAAAGCTTTGCAGTGGGCTAAATTCATATGACGTCCTAGTCACATGATACCTGTAATCCCGTGTTTCCAGCCAATCAATTCGTAAAGTCATGTGATGTCAGAGTCACATGATAAATATAATCATGTTTTTCCAGCAATTATTTCATGCGTTTCGCTTTTCCAAACTTTTGCTTTTTGCAGGACTTTCTTTTAAAAAGCACATACAAGGTGTAACAAAAAAAACCTAGACTGTGTAGCTTAAAAAAAGAGTGGAGTTGGTAACAACTGTTTCAATGACGTCATACAACGCACCTCCTCTATCCATGTGATCAGTTTCGCCGTAATCGATCACGCCAGTTGGAAGTACTGCGTCATTGAGTGAACACGTGCAACTGTATTCTGCCGGAAAAATGTCGAATCAACATCAAGTTTCTTGTGAAGAAATCAGGCACGAAAACATTTCAAACAACCGAGGATTATGAAAATGAAACCTTGTCTAGTGCACATGTGTTTGAATAGTATAAGAGATTTTCAGGAGGCACACACAGGGTTAGTGTAGAAAAAGAGGAACTGCTTAGCGCCCAAGGACAGAGATTACAGACCAAACCATAGCGAAAATTCGTGATATGAGTGGGTTTCCACTCACATCAGGGGTCAGACTGTTAATCAACACAATACTTGAAGTACTAAAAAGACTTCGTGAAAAAATTGGGAAAAAAAGACAATGGATCTTGCACTAGACAAGCGTAGCTTACATGATCGGAAGCAGTCTGACAAAAAAACATACTTTGACAGCAACCTTTTATTCAGAAGGACCGCCACATATATTTTTTTTTCTGCAGTTAATCTTGCTGAAGGGAACCATTTACCTAATGAAGAGGCCAGGCAAAAAGGAAAATCTCCTAGAGACTATAATGAACAGTGGGCAATCGATGCAGAAGTGTGTGAATGCTGAAGGGAACTGTAACGGGTATATCTACGTTTTTCCTAAGAATCCTCTTGGGGAATTACTTTCCTTGAAAAACTTTTTAATTGAAAACTTCCTCACGAAGAAGAAGACGCGATATATGTAAATCATCTCGTGTATTTAAGTATTGGCTTTCGGGTTCGAGACAGAGAGAAAAGTTAAAAGCTAAAGGATAGCAGTGAAGATTAACGTAAGATAACGTAAAGCTAAGCGAGAGCACTTCGTAGATTATTTGATTAACATTAAGATTGACGATTTGGTCAATTAGTTGCTAAATTGGATTCGGTTGGTTTGGATTCGGTTGCTTTAGAAATTATCTTCAAATATAAGAAGGTGTATTTCCTGGACGTGCTAAGTGTTAGTGATCCGATTTATTATTATATCTCCAATTGTCTCACCTACTTCGCTATTGCTCCCATATTTATCAATCGGTGCCTTTCTTAACTTGGGTTGTTGAATCAGTGTCGTGGCTGAGAATTGTAAATAAATTGTGTTGTTTTGACTATGGCTAGTTTTTCTTATAACTCTCTTACACTGAGGCTGGGGAAACCCAACCAACATTACAGAACTACTTTGAAGTTGATACTGCCATAGAGAACTAGTTCTATAAGTACAATGATTTATTAGTCCAGTCTCATTTTTTTATGTGTCACACCTCGTTTTAACAATAATAAAGCTGAACAAACAAAATGCACTTAATTTAAAAGTACATGTGTAATATATAAGGAGTGATCAAATGAAAAGGTACGAAACGACATAACAATGAAACAGTTAAATATTTGCATATTCCGCCATGGGAGAATGTAGCGAGACATCTCGGGATGCCATTGGAGGCTCTGGCTGGGATCGGGGATCATGCGCGGGCGCCCGTATGCGCAGGAGAGATCAAAGGCTCTTATAAAAGCGGCGTTCAAATGATGCGGCAGTCCGTATGAGGACAGGATGGCGTTCGCGTTGCAAAATTCGACGATTGAGGAGCAGCGAAGTGTTATCCGATTTCTGACAGCGGAAGGTGAGAAACCGGCAGCTATTCATCGGCGGATGGTGACCGTTTGCGGGGAGAAATGTGTCTCTGACAAGTCTGTCAGAAAATGGAGTGCCCGTTTTCGTGCAGGCCGTGAGAGTGTGGGTGATGACCAGAGACCAGGCCAGGCAAACACTGTCATCACGAGCGATCTCATCGACAAGGTGGACGACCTAGTGAGAAGTGATCGGCGTGCCACATTGCGAATGTTGGCGCTGAAGGTGGATGTCAGCTATGGAACCGTGTGGACAATTGTTCACGACAGGTTGCGATTTCGGAAGGTGTGTGCCGCTTGGGTTCCGAAGCAGCTCACCGACCAGCAAAAGAAACTGTGTATGGGACTAGCACTGCAACATCTGTTTCGGTATCAGGAAGACCCCACTTTCATGAAGCGGATCGTCACAGGTGATGAGACCTGGTGCCATCACTACGAGCCAGAGACAAAGCGGGACAGCATGCAGTGGAAGCATGCGTCATCACCTTCCCCTAAAAAGTTCAGAGCCGTGAAGTCAGCAGGCAAGGTGTTGCTCACTGTCTTTTTCGACGTTCAAGGTCCGCTACTTGTGGAATTCCTCGAGCACAGAAAAAGCATTAACTCCGATGTGTACTGTGAGACACTCCGACGCCGACGCTGGTCCATCAAGAACAAAAGACCGGAGCTGCTCACGGAGGGTGTGGTTCTTCTCCATGATAACGCGCGTCCACACGTCTCCAGAGTCACACAAATGGAACTGGACAAGTTCAAATGGGAGACGTTGGACCATCCGCTCTACAGTCCGGACATGTCACCCTGCGATTTCCATGTGTTTGGTCCACTGAAGAAACACCTGAAAGGGAAGTGCTTCAACTCGGACGACGTACTCAAGGACACTGTGAAGGACTGGGTCTTGTCACAGCCACAGGAATTCTGGGAACAAGGAATCCTGCGGCTTGTTCATCAGTGGGATCGTTGTGCTCAGGCCTATGGTGTATAGTTTGAATATAAAGTCTACATTTGTACCCACCGTGTCGTTTCGTACCTTTTCATTTGATCACCCCTTGTATATATATTTAATTTTGAAAAACTTTTAAAGAATCTTAATATCTGAATATCTTTACCAAATAAGCAAATTTGAAATTTTATCTTAATTTTTTAAGTAGAACAGCTTTGTAAGTATAACTTTAAAAACCTAGGAGTATCTGAAAAATTTCAGAGTGCCCCTCGTATGTGGGTGTATGGTTTTATAGAATTCTAACATATAAATTAATCAAAAATAAGATTATGCCTCACATTTTAAAGAAAACTTTAAAAATACATTAAAAGAGGAAAAATAGAATTCATTCTAAGCCGAATTTATTTATAATTTATAAGTAAATATTTTTCTTTGATTTTAACAAATATTTTTTGATTTAAGCTCTGGTCATTTTTTAACATTAATTGATAACTCATACAAAGGAAAATTTGCCTGAATTGTTTCAGCGTATGAGTAGTTTTCAATTTAGGGTACGAGTAGTACTCAATTTATAAAGTAACAAACCTCAAAAGATAACATTGCCTACAAGACATAAATAACAAATTACCTGTTGAAGCCGTCCAAATTGAGAATGCCAATCTCTCCGAAGAAATCTCCTGCTCTCATGTGCGTCAGAACCTGTCCCTTGTCACTGAAATAAAAGAAAGAAACAAAAGATGAGAATGATTCTCATTTCACTCCATCCTTTGATGATTCCCTTTCCCGACCATAAATTAGACTCTTGCTGGATATTAGAGAATTTCCCTTTTACCAGACTTTTGTTCGCTCAATAAATGTCTACAGTTTCTCTCAATCTTAGCTTCAATATTTAAACTATATGTTTCTTGAGGGGATCAATTTGGATAGGAACAGAATATAATATTCCCAATATTTTAATGACTTTTGACAGGTTTTCAAATTTTCATAAATCAAAATTAAAATTATGTTTTGAAAAAAGATTTGCACCAGAAATACTTCTATATTCGGCAATTTCTTTCTTTCTAAAACTGTAATGCATTGAATGAAAATAAAAGAATGTTTCGTAAATTGGAAAGAAAAATGAATGCCTTCAAAAAAGAATGCAAATAAATTTTTCTGGGAATATGATAATAGGGAATCATAAACGAATGATTTAAAAAAATATAAAGAATTTCTTCTTGAACTCAATTTTATTAAGACAAATCTTGATGTTTGCGATGTTTTTGTGCAATTTTGCATTAGCAAACGTATTTACTTCGTAGTTAAAAATATTATTTTAAGAATGTATATTTTTAATGTACATATTTTTATGAATATTAAATGTTTCTTATTTAATAATATATATTTTTTATGACTGTTATTTAATAATTATAACTATTATTTTGTTATTAATGATTGAAATTAGACCATTATTTTGTACAAAAAGAACCTTTAGATTATGAAACTAATCATCCAATATTAAATTAAAAAAATAATATGGGATTTATTTGGAATTTTCCATAAATTTAAATTAGTTTGTAGAAACCTGATAGAAAGAAACCTTACTAAATATCTTGACTAAAATCTTTAAGATAAGCGAAATAAATGAAGCGAATGAAGTATATAATAATGTCTCTCCCTATTTCTTTTATGTGTAGACTCAAATCTGATGTAATTTTTCTAGCGTTTAGCAACAGTATGTGGAAGAATTATCGGCGTGTTAAAGTCATAACCTTTAAAATAAATAATTAAATAGAAATTAAAAACGGTTTATTTTTTTATAAACGCTAAAACATGTTAAAATTCTAAACATGATTTCTGAAATCGTTAAAAAAACTTTTTGTAGTTATTCTGTATTGAGGAATAATTTTATTGTAGTAAAATTCTCAAATCGAAGCATTTTTAAGTTTATTTCTTAGGAGGCTTTCCATAGTGAACAAAAAAAAAGCTAAACTATAAAATAATTTTTTTTATTTCCAGTCAATCCACTCATAATTAACTGAATAATTTCCCCCATTAATTCTTACATTCTCAATTTTTTTAATTTATATTTTTATATTTCTCACAATTTTAATTAATTTTATAGTAAAATCGATTTTTTTCTCATTGTAAACAGCTATTGTATGAGAGGTTAAATTAAATGGGAAATTCATTATTGATATAATACTATAATTTTATTTAAAAATTTGAAATTACGGCAATAATTTTTATTTATTTACGATTTTCTAGTGATCTTTTAAAAACCTGAGATTAGAAATAAATTTAATACAACTTATACTAGAACATTGAAAATATTGTGGTCAGCGAGCAAAGCTGACATGGATTATACAGCGATTCAAAAAAGAAACTGCCAGTCATTTCAGTGGATTTGGAGAGTTTCAGGGAGTAGGGGAAAGGGGGGATTTCTGAATAAGGTCAAATCTTGAGTAGTTTATTACAATATTCCAAATGAATAATTAAGCCAAGCTCAACAAGACCAACCCCAAAGCATAAGAGAAAATGAATCTAAATATGACAAATTGTCGGCCTAATTATCAGAATGCGTAACTCCACAAAGGAACTAATTTGCTATAGGAGTGCTACTCGCCAAGCGCTGTTTGGCGCGATTAAGGAATCGCGCCAAGCAGCGGTTGTTGTCGAGTTACATGGAATCCAAGATGGCGGCTTATTGGTAACAAATCGTCAGGAAAATAATTGTAAAGAACTGTTTTGAAATATATTTTAAGTGAAGAAAAATTATTATAATATTCTATTAATAAAAAATAATAATTATAAACAAATAACATTTGCAATATTTAAAAAATGTAAAATAAAGGAATGATTATAAATAAATAATATAAAAAAACAATTATTATATATAATAATAATAATTTTTTTACAAAAAATAATTACATAATATGTGTTGAAATTAATAATGAATATCAATTAATAAGTGCTCATAACTTGCAACATTCCAAAAACTGCAAGTTCCTTCAATGAATTTCATCGAACACAAGAAACATTCCAAAAAGCATTATTAAAAAGTAAAACTATGTGGAAATGCGTGATAAATAGCAATAATTAAAAGCCCAGCCCTCATACTCTTTCAAAAAAAATATCCTAGTAATCACCAATGATATTAGAAATATCCATATTCGAAAATAGCACATAATTCGAAAATAATAAATTCGAAGTAGCTTAAAGAACAAATAAATTGGAAATGGTTAAATTTTTAGAGAAATCGAATTAAAATTGTCTGAAATTATTAGGGTTACCGCGGAAAAAAAAAAAAAAATTAACTCAAAAAACGTTATCCCCATGACAACCACATTACCACGCAAAAAAAATATCAAGGTAACCATATTATAATGTTATCGCCATCTTGGCGAACATAAACACCAATTTGGCGCGTTGCACTCCTATATCAAATTTGCACCCTAGAAGGAGTTACGCATTCTGATAATTAGGCCAATGAAATATATATCTGGTCTTATAAATAATCACCAGTTAAAATGGAATTATTTAATTTCCAATCAAATCCACAGCATTCACCAATGTTACGGAGCCCATGCAAAATGGCTTATTAACTGGAAGATCTTGGATAGAATCCAAAGGATTAATTTATCGAGAGATTTGCGGAATTTAGAATGAAAGCAGGAAAATATTGATTTTGAGAAGGATTTATTGATGCACTGAATTATAATTCACCATGATGTATAATTAGCAGCGATTTACAGAAATACTGAGTATATAATCGTGGTTAAGCTAATCCTAATCAGATTTATATTTCAGTGTAGAATTATAGCAGATAAGCTTAAAAGTGTTATAATATATGCTTAAGTGTGAATTTTCGACCCAATCATTCGAGAAAAGTGGCACTATTAGGATAAAATCAGAAAGCGTATCACTTTATTTGTGTCACAAAATTAGGCACTTACGCATTATCGCAACAATCAATCGCCAACGTTCAAGATAACTCGCCAAGTTGGCAACCGCAATTTCGCATGTGTCGTATGCGCTGAATAGATAATCATGTGCTTTGTTTCATATAATGTCGCCAATAGGTTGCGATAATACGTAAGTACCCAAAATAATTATTTTTATGGCCCAAAATATTTTCAGCTTAATAAAATAATACTTAAGACATAAATTTTTAAGCACATTTCTCGGGTCGAAAATCCACATTTATAATTTGTCGCATAAATTTATCAATTAAATGTTATTTTATTAACCATAAGTAGTGATCCTTTGGTGTGTGTGGAAGGGGAATTATTAAATTTAAAATATTTTAATTCATATATGTTCCCACGCGGTTGATCATCTTTCAAATGAAAAAGTCCACTAAAATTAGCAGGTACAGTTTTGCCAGATTGATCCTGGACACTCCAGTAAATTAGAGTGAATTTTCTTTTGAAAGCCATTATGTATTAAACATACATATATAAATGTAGAATGCTCAGATTCAAAAATCATATAAGTACTGAACAAAGCAATGCACGTCCTTTAACGCAATATCTCATACGACAAACGAAGCCCTCAGCCACTATCGAGTATTTGGCTACAATTTTTCTTTATGTATCGAGGCTGGGAAGAACCTTTTAAAGTTTTCTCTGAAAGTAATCAACTTAAATCCTTCTGGTATTTTAAAGTGTATCTGTTATTGTCACCAAATTTGGAGAATTTGATTCATTTGGTGGCCAAATTTATCGCCAAGGTTTATCGCTAATTCATTTAATATGATTGAAATTTTGGCCTACAAATGTTTTTTCCATTCGGCATCGAAGCGAACAAAGTCTTAAATTTACATATCAATATATTTGGATAAATTTGATTTGAGCTATCTATTTACAAAATATGTGTTTTAGAGAAGGAGATTAATTAAAAGAGCTATTTAGTCCATCTTTTCCATTTAAAGAGATTTTTCCTCACTTTTAAATGCGAGATAGATTTTTCCAGATAAAAAGCACTAAGCAAAATAAATAAATAAAATTCATATATATTCTTAGCAAAACTTCAAAAAAGGCTTTATACTGTTAACACTTTATAATAAAATTTTTTTTCACTATATAAATATGCTAATTACTAATGTTATGCTTTGATTTTACTAAACTGTAGAAAGCAACCCATTTTAATGCAAGGCTAGTTTTTATTTCTATTTTTACAACCCTGATTACTAGTAAAATGATATGAAATGTTTATTGTTCGATTGAAATTAAATAAAAGTTTAAGAATTTAAAAAACACAATATTTTAAATAACAGCATTTTTCACAGTAGCTCAAATTGGAATAAATTTAAGGGGACACAATACGATTCACTTGACAAAAATTGGTCAAAAAATCAAATTTAATTTTTTTAGCGTAAATTATTCTTTATATACTTTTCTATAACCTCACAAAATTTCAAAGCTCTAAACTTAAAAAACACAGAATTATGATAGCCGTTACTTTTGCTTTTATTCACATCCCTATGACAAATCAAAACTTTAAACTTAGTTATCTTGGAAAGATAAAATAACGAGTTTGTCTTAATTTAAAGTGCTAAGGTTTTTTTTTCTGTTGTGCCTAATGCTTTGAATTTTTTTACCTATTGCTAATAGTAAATGTAACAAAAGTTGGTACGCATTTTTGAATCAAAGCAATATTATTTTTTTTAAGTAATTGAACTCATAATTTGTACATTTTTTAAGGAATTTTCAGTAAGCATTCATAAAAGGAAGTATTGTACAAATACCAATCATGTTATCGCAAAACCCATACCAACTTTTGTTATGCATAGTTTGACGTACTTGTAAATCAAATTTCATGCGTGTATGTAAACTTTTGTAGGAGGAGTAGCATTTTAAAATCTCTTCACAAATTTTATTTTTTTCCCTTAAAAAATTAAATGGCTAACTTTTTGTGAACTTTTGAGCACAAAATCTGTTTTACATTTTGAAAATTCTTAAATTAAAATTTTTTGCTTAAATCTTACCATGGTGTAAAATAGATTGTTCCTGTTGAAGTTTTTTCTTTTTAATTTTCTCAAATTAATGACATAGTTAACCCTTTATTTACCGACGGTACTTATAAGTGTCACTCACTTTAAAATTACATAGAATAACCATTTTTACGAATACTCTGACGATAGTGGGCAGGAACATTCTTTTAAATCCACTCTTCCAAGATATATGGCAGCATGGGTTCTATGATGAGTATTTTAGCGGGCAAGGCGAATATACATAGTTTTATTGCAGAAGTTGCATTTTTAGCTGACCTTTTGATCGGATGGCGAAGATTGTCATTTTTGTTCCGAAAAAGTAGTTCATGTCGAAAGGTAAGTGACTTATTTTTTTTGTATGTTAATGAAGACCTTAGAAAATGATTTGACTATTTATTTTAAGTGTGAACAGTGTATATAATTAGTTTTACAGTTGAATAATTTTGTGGTACTTATAAGTACCGACAGCACACCGAGTGTTAAAGCAAGAACTTAGTTTTTTTCCCGTCCGTGGGGCTTATTGTTGTTTTTCGTTGTGTTGTGGCGTTATCCCTATAGTGTAATAGAGTTTTTTTTACCACACAATTAAAATGAAATATCTATTCTTATTTCAAAAATTAACCACATTTTAATTTCGTTATGTGTAACTGAGATTTAACAATAATTGGAGATTTTCAAGGTGCCATTATTATTATTATTATTTAATTTTCTTAGAACGTCTGGGAAAAAGAAGCTCAGTCTTCAAGAGGAGTTGAATTTATTACAGAATCTACCATCTGAAATTAGTGATGTACTAAAAGATGATTTTTCAGATGAAGAAGTTCCAGCAAATAATCTGCTGGAATTGTCGTTAGATTCTTAAGATGACAATAAGAGACTGAATAAGACTTTAGGTGTATTAGTTCATGTTAAGAAAATACAAAATTTCCTACCCCAGGATGCAGTGCTTTAAAAAACATTCAATCGAAACCGCACTCAAGATGCACAAAATATAATGAATTTTTGTGTATTAATGAAAACAAAAACCGTTTCTTTGAATATCATCAAATTTTGTTTATGTGTAAAAGCTGTTTTTATGAGTAAAAAAGAGTAAATAAATTTAAAAAGTTTAATAATCTTTAAAAATAAATATTTTGTGCTGTAAAATATTAGTGTTCTCTCGTTATTTAACATTTTTAAGAGTTAAAACTGCGTTAAAATACTCATTCGGTCTTTTTGTATTATGAGAATATTTTAGACGTTTGTGGAATGACGGTACTTTGAAGTACCAATTTAATTAATCAGCTCTAACGGATTAAATTGCCCAAAGTTGAGTATTTTTTTATATCCCTTAATTTTCAATGTAGTGATTAAAAAAAATATTGCATTAAAAAAATTGCAGTAAATCATAATACGGTAGATAAAGGGTTAAGCTATCATTGTATCTTTTATTTTTATTTAAAAAACATTTTTATAGCTGAATTATCTTTTTACCAACTAATGATTATGTTCAATAATTATTTTTTACTGGATACGTTGGACGCAACGAATAAATGGCCACATTTTCAAGAAATGCCGAAAAGGGAAATACACTAATGAGCCCGAAATCTCTCCCTAATGAGAATCCCACAGACAGCATAGTATTTTTTCCCAGCCAAACTTACTTGATGACTTGTAAGATGCCGTCAGCAATGATGAACATTTCTCTGGCCACTTCCCCTTTTCTGCAGACGAGGTCCCCCGGCGTGAAGATGTAGGCCTTCATCTTCAGAACCAAGTCGTGGAGGAATTCGGGTTGGCACTCCTTGAAGATGCTCACCTGTTTGGGGTGTGTAAAAAGAGAATCAACGAATTTAACTATATGATTTGTTTCCAAATTATGCTTGATTAAATGTATTAAACTATGGCTTAGGTATTTTTTTTTCAAATTGTAAGAAAAGTTTGTTCACATGTTTCATTGAGATTAAATAAAGTCTTTCCCACACTTCGGTGATGAAATTTGAGAAAAATTACAGGGATATTAACAGAAGAGACTCATTTTAAAATGTAATTTAGTAATAACTTTAAAATTAAAATTTATAATTAAATTAAATTTGTTGATTGACTTAGCTTGAATTGATGGCAATTTAGAGCATAGATTCTCACAGTAGGTGTTGACTAAAATAATTTAATGAACTGTAAATTTAACAAATTTTAATAAGCAAAACGGATCCCAAACATATGGGATCGCTATACTTTTCGAACTGATTACAAAAAGGTTGAAACAGTTGGCTTGGAGCTAAATCTATACAAAGGAATTCTCGCCAGCTGGCGCCAACAGTAGGTATTCCCTCAATGGGAGTTTAATTAAGTAGTACATCATATCACGTTTGGTAACGCATCTGAACGTGGTAGTACATCATAACAGGTTTGGGAGTGTTTGGAAACGCATCTGAATGACACTTATATTGATCGATCGTAATTAATAACTATAAAGAAAAAGTCTAAGAAAGTATATTTTTTCCTTTAAAAGTATTAAAAGACGATTAGCATTAAACTTTTTGATCGCGTCTAAACAAAGATAAGAATGTTTGTTTGTAAACATAACATCATTCAAAACAGCCGCAGTAAATATCTATGCTTAAAATTATGTTATATCTGAAGTTGATTTTCAGAAATCAATAACATCGGTTTAACGATGCAAATAATTATTTTTCGTATAAGTTTACTTCGTAACACAAAATCTACTTTTTATACTTCTATTTGGTATTATGTGCTTTTCCAATCGAATCTATATCTTTTAAAATAACAGCCCCATTTTACATAGTATTAAGAGTTTCAGTTAATTCTGGAACTGTCGTGAAATTTTCCCGTGGTCGTGCTTCCGCGACTCTTCTTCTTCAACAAAAACTTCAACTTTATTCTGTTGCTAAATTTTAACTAGTTCATCATCAAGTGTATCACGTGATTCCAAGAATTCGATGACGTCTTCACCATTGACTTCTAAATTAAGTTGACTTGCGAAAGTCAGTTTAATTCGTTATTCAGTCCGTACTTGTTTCCAATTACAGTGTTGACCTGATCGATAGCTAGGGAGGGGGTCTCAGGTGTATTTATAAAGAAAATTAGTCACAGCATTTTCCAAACCCACTTCGATGTTTTGCAAGAAACTTAGGGTCTCAATTCTACTATTAGATCCAAACCAGAAAGTAATTATACCTAACACTATTTTTTGTGTAAGTCAAACGTGTCCCTTGTTTGTGACATATGCTATTTATGCTTCATAAATAACATGAAAAAGGAAATTTGTTTGTTTTCAATTTATATTCCGATTAACGGAAAATATCTCATCAAGAAATATTTAATAAGTCCAATTATTGCAAATTTTAGGCCTAAGAGATTTTCAATCTGTTTATATTCTTCAATTTCCTTGTACTGTTATGTATAAATTTTCTGATGGGGGCAAAATTTAAAGTCCTATAAAGCAGGCTTAACCCTACTTCATTACCCTAAGTCAGTGACAGCTTTAGAAAACATACCAGTTTTCCATTTTGTTCAATTGACTTTTTGTTTATATATTGGTTTTAAGTTTGGCTCACAATCTCAGAATTCAAACTTCCTCGAATTTAGAGGATATTTAATCTATCCATAATTCGTTTGATACATCACTGAATCAATGAACTTCTTCATATACTTTGTTAATGGATACAGCAAATTTCTTTTATAACATCATTTATAAATTATTAATCATAAGTGGTTTTAACTGTATTGTTTTGAGAATATTCATTAAAGAACTCAAAGGAAAAAAATAGCATTTATTAAGAAAAATTTGGTCTTTTTGATGTTTTTAAATTGCATATTCCTTTGAAGCTTACATCTGGTGACATGTATATATTTTTATATATACAAAGTACTTCAATCATTTTTCAAAAATATTTACTTTAGCCTTGAAAACTTCACTCAAATTTCAAAAGACTTTTTAGTTAGAAAATCGTTTGAAGAGTTGTTCAGTCAATATGCGTTTCAATCTAAATCGAGCTTCTAGAAGGCTATTTAGCGTTTGATTCGTATTAAATGTCAACATCACTTCTGAGCCTGTTCATTGGTTCAGTAAATACTCAGAACTAACTGAAATATTTGCTCTGAAATTTCATTTTCGAATACCTTATTCCTATTTACACTTTCCCTCAGGTTTAAAAAACAATTTATGCATTATATTTTTTTACGACGTTTTTATTAATTTTAATTGAATGAGCTATATACTAGTTGTTTAGTTACTTATAAACGTATATTTAATAAATTATTCAAATCTTTGTGAACATCAGATTCTTTTTTTTTTTTTTTTTTTGCGATTTAAATTAATAATTTCACATACACTATTAAATACGTATTTGTTTTATCTACAACATAAATTTTTGATGAAAGTTGGAAAAACATTGATTATATTCAGAAGCCTTTTTTAATACACTTTACATAGTTTTACATATAATTACACTTAAGCAAAAAAAAAAAAAATCCCAATACCAAAAAAGACTTGTGTTATATAAACGAAATTTGGTAGACATGTTTATACATCTGAAAGATATCATTGCCGTTTGAAACGCCAGTGGTGTCAAGCCAGAGCTTATTGGAGGACGAAGTGAAGATCTGTTGTGTTTTCCAAGGAAAGCAGGTTCTGCCACGGAGCCAGTGATGGCCGTGTGTTGGCCAGAAAGTTTCCAGGGGAACACCTGCAACCAAACTGCCAGCGGCCTAGACACACTGGACCTACACCTGGAGAGCAATTTCCTATGACAGATGGAGCACTTTTGTGGTTATCCCAAACACACTGACTGCAAATTTGTACACCAATCTGGTAAAGCAACCTATAGTACTGCTATTCATGAACAGCATTCAAGGGGGAGTTTTCCAACAGGATAACACTCGCCGTTACACCGCTGTTATAACGCAACGTGCTCTACAGAGTGTTGACATGTTACCTTGGCCAGCAATATCACCATATCTGTCTCCAATTGAGTATGTATGGGATATCATTGGGCGACAACTCCAGCATCATTCACAACCAGCACTGACCGTCCCAGTGCTGACACAACCAAGAAGCACGGAACTCCATACCACAAAGGGACATTCGGCACATGTATGACACAATGCTTGCACGCTTGTAGTCAAAGTTCTAGGGGTTACACCAGCTATTAATGTAACAACATTTTACATTTGAAATGCATTTTCTTGAACTTAAATTTACCTGCGATCTTGAAAATTTACTCAAATGAACATGTTAACTAGACAATTCCATCGTCCAAATTCCATTACTCTACAATAACTTTTTTTGGTGTTGGGGTTTTTTTCCCCCGTCAGTGTATTTAATAGCTGAATAGCTTTATTGTTACAATCACTACAGAATATCATATTCAGTTTTATTGAACGCACCGAAAATTGCATTCAAGCTAGAGGTATACCCCATAATCGAATAATATCTTGTTGAGAGTTAGTTGCTTTATAAAGGAGTTTTATTATTCAAATGAATATGTTGCTTACTTACCTTTTTGAGTGTCTTGAGGTTCACATGGATGGCTAATTCGGTTTTCAATTTGTCCGGTAAAATTCCCAATGCGGAGTGAATATCACCACCCCCTTGCATGCGACCCCTGGAAAAAATTATGTACCGAAAATATTAAATCCTTTTGATTCTTTGATGAGAATTCATTGGTGATACTGATGAAATCATTTTTCGTAAGAAATTGTTTTAAAAATTGAAAATTGTATAGTTAAAAAAAAAAGCAAAACAATTAGTATTTTTCCTCTTGTATTTTGATAAATAATTATTTAGTTCTACTGTGAAAGATAGGGATTTGTCAAGTACCACTTTTTCAATACAATTAACCAAATTTGAAAATATAAATCTAGTTCAAGAAAATAGTACTGAAAAACTTTTTTAAATTTAAAGATAAATAAATGGGTGGCCAATTTAGAAAAATTTGTTTTTGTTTTAATTTAGTTTGATAGTAAATAAAAGTAAATTTTGTGTAACTAAATATAAATACTAAACTGAACTCAGTGGCACAACAGCCCTTGAGGTCCAAGGCCTACTGTGCCTATCTCAGTATAAGTGACCTTAGGCGCTGGGATGCATGAGCAGATGTTTCGGTCAAGTGGTCAGTCTGACACGAAACCCCTAGAGTTCAGTTCCCAAGCAAGCTTGGTACTCCTTTTATCGACCCACTGAAGGGATGAAAGGCTGAGTCGACCTTGTCCAGCCCGGGATTTGAACCTCGGACCAGTGGTGTGGAAGCACGATATACTACTACTCAGCCACTGGGCTTCAAATATAAATACAATTATATTTAATACTTAATGCCATTATTTCAAATAATTATTCTCATCTAATATTCCCCATTTTATTATTCTCAAATCAAAGTAATTCCTTGGAACATTGTATTCCTATTAGAAAGGAAAGATAATTGAAATGTAAAGTTAAACAATACATTTTCCCTTTCTACTATGCGTATTATTTCCATACTACAGTATGCTTAGTGACTGCATCATGCAAATGATCTTTAAAAGACTCTGAATACTTCAAACAGACTTTGAAAACTTTCATATAAAGCCGCATAGAAGCATTGAATTATAATCACGAGAAAACGAAAAAGTTATTTATAATTCCCAAAGTATATAGAGAGTTTCAAAGGATCCATTAATTTTTAAAATTATGGGATTCTTTATCTGAAGCAGATGAACTAAATTCAATATATACTCAGAAATTCCATTTGAAGTTTAAATTCAGGACGACGTCGGCACAACTTACTAAATAAATTGTGAGCTTTATTATCTTAGAAATTTTGAAAGCTTCATATCGAATACTTTGATAATACTAATGAGAAAATATTCCATATTATCTATCTGTATATTGTCCCTGGCTCTTCCACTTCGTTGAATATTTCATGATATTCTATGAACCATGCCATCCGGCCGGCATATCTTTAAGTGTATTCGCGTACAACTGAAGTTGCTTTGTCCATGCATATACAAGAAAAAAATATTGAAAATTAGATAGTAGTAGAAAATAGGAAAAATGAAAAGAAAATATTTAAAAGTAGATTATAGTACCATGAAGAAAGGTGCGTAGCTAAATGCAAACAGCATGATGGGTAGAGATGAAAAGCATATGCAAACGCTTAAAATTCAGTTGTATTTAAGCACACGATATCCGTATCTGGCTATATACATTCAAGAGCCAAAACATTATGACCACCCCTACATTTTGCAATGAACTCGCCTTGATGACGTGGAAGGCACGTGATCAGGTGAAAGTGGTATTTAACTGCTGCTGGAGAGTCTGAAGAATCATTCTTTCACTTACTTCTGTGCGTGATGGGAAAGCCTGCGGACCTAAGAGACTTCGATAGAGGGCAGATTGTAATGGCTCGGAACAAGTATTTCCGAAACTGCACAACTCGTGGGTTGTTCGCGATCTACAGTTGTTAGTACTTATGCAAAGTGGATGAAAAACGGTGAAACCAGCAGTAGACGACATGGTGCTGGACGTCCACACGCTATCAAAGAAAAAAGGTCGTCGGGGACTGTCTCACATGGTGAAGCAAAACCGGAGCCAGACAGTGTATCAGCTGACAGCCCAATACAATGCAGAGCCAAGTAGAATAGTATCGGAGCACATTGTTCAGCAGACACTGTTGGATATGGGCTACGCTAACGTCCCCGTGTGCTTTGCTGACCAAGCGCATCGCCACTGCGCTGGCTGGGCCCGAACACGGACTGGTCCTGATCAGTGGGATCCTGGTCAGATGAATCACGTTTGTCTTCATCACGCCGATGCCGTGTCAGATACGCCGTCTTCCAGCGAACATTGCTCCCTCAAATTACAGTAGGTCATACACAGGCCGGTGGTGGCGGTATTATGCTTTGGGGGACGTTCTCTTGGGCGTCTCTGGGACCCGTGTTTGTGGTAGAGCAGACCATGAATACTACAGGGTATCTGAACATCATTGTGGATCAGTTGCACCCTTACATGGCCTCTGTTTTTCCAGCTGGAAATGGAATGTTCCAACAGGACAACCCCCCGAGTCACAAGGTGTTGGAGTGGTTCCAGGTACATGATGCTGAATTCCAGTTAATGTCCTGGCCGCCTAGCCCACTGGATCTCAATCCGATAGAACATATTTGGGATGTCATGGGACGGCAACTCAGAGTTCAAAGACCACCAATTCGCAAATCTCGGTTAGCGTGACCATTGTGTAAACATCTGGTACAATCTGTCTCCGGCCATCTACCAAGGATTGTGGCATCCATGCTAAGGCGGGATGAAGCTGTATTGCGCGCCAAAGGTGGGCCAACTCGTTATTGACAGGTGGTCATAATGTTTTGGCTCTTGAGTGTAAGTCAACGTTTGGCTCCCTTCGTATACGCTATCAACGACGGATTACAGCATCGAAACTATGGAAGGAGTGTAGATAAACACTCAAATCTTTTTTTTATACGGTCTTTTTTTACACGATTTTGAAATAACACAGGTACGCAAATCTTACGAATTCTTTTTTTTTTTTACTCGAACTTTTTGTTCTAGCACGAATTTTAAAGCCACCCCACTTAGTACGATGGTTATGACATTCGACTTGTAATCGAGTGGGCTCGGGTTCGGATCTCGAATAAGGCATGGATGTATCTTCGGGAGAAGTCGGACTTTCGCTTCAAATGGATTCCCGTCTAGAATAGAAAGCAGCGCACACCTTCTGTTCTATGCTGGGATCATCGTTTGTAATATATGTCTGTATTCTTCTGTGCTTGTATTGGATATTTCTGTTTACCTGTCTCTTTCGTATGTATCCCATTATGAAACGCACGGCAACAACAACTTAATTTTAAAAAAATTGCGGGATTTGTGCGCTTTGGATGAGGGTTATTTGATCGAATTCATGACAGTTTAGTGGATAATGACGAAGTCGAATGGGAAGTTCAGCTACTGATAGCTAATTTATTTCAAGAGGGCTTGAAATTTGCTACAAGTATGTCAACGTAATCATAATTTTTTTTCTAGCAAGATATCGTGAATTTTATAAATAACTTGAGAAACTATAAGAAACAGCCACTAATTACAGACTTTGTAACAACAACAACAAAATCCGAGGCCGTTAACAAGAAACGAAATTTTTCATTTGAATCAAAACCGACAATTGTGCTAGATATATTCTAATACATCTACTTATAATAGCATTTTTTGATCCAGTTCGTAATAAATGTGCACGTTTGTTATCAAGTAGCGAAGAATAGTTCTTAGTAGTTTTATTTCTGATTTCAATTTGAATTTTTATATGGTGTATGTACTTAAAAACTGAATTTTCACTGTCTATTAATTTAATATTTCTTTTTTTTTGGCGATAGACATGAATTTTGTTTTATAAATATGTAACATGAATTTTGTTATTACTCTTTTTGCATGATTTTTTGAGGAAATGTTTTCTTCGTTATTTTTTTGAGGAAATGTAAGATAAAAAAAAAGGATTGTTTTTATCTTACATGATTTTTCAAAATTGTGGAACCTATCGCCGAATTTGCCATATGTCGCATGCAGTTTTTTACACGATTTTCTAAGGGGAACGTACCTACCGCGTAAATCGGCGTTTATCAAACTGTGGGGCGAGCCCCCTTTAGGGGGGCGTGGTAACTCTACGTGGGGTGCGCGAGTCAAAAACAAAAAAAATATATTATTAAAAAGTCAAAAACAAAAAGGCTATTTAAAAAATTATTAATTTACTGAAATTAAACAAATATAACATTCTGGCATAATAAAATATAAAATACACATTTACACTGATATAATTCGTTTATAAATATATCAGTACTGCATAATTTTATAATTAATTTAACAATAACAAATTAAAAAGAACATTAATAATTACCAATGCCCTCATGGGCTTGTCATGTATAAAATTATATACAAAAATTAACACTCATCTTGATAATTTGTATGGTTTATAATTATTTCTAATCAAATCACGTTATTAGTAACGTGATTCACGATCCCCAACGTCCCCATTTTCCAAGTAGGCGAGAGTATGCGATGCATTGGGGGGGGGGGAAGGAATACGTAAGCAAATCCTCTGAAATAAGAAAATCCTTTGCAAACACTGTAAAGGTCCTTTTATTGCATTCCAAAGTCTTCGGAATAATTCAGTGCACAAAAAATATAATACTTGGGAAAGACGTATATATACGTCCGGGGCAATTGAAGTTTTGGCTGAACGAGACGTTTATATACGCCGATGGCATTCAAGAGGTTAAAGTCGTCTTGTAGTTTTAGTGTCAAAGTGTATTACTGAATTAAATACATTGTTTTTTTTTTATGGAAGGGTGAGGAATTAAAATTATGATTGAATAGGTCGCAAATGTTGAAACTTTGTGAAACACTGGTGTAAATAAAGAGTTGGGTGTACTTAGGAGATGTCAGTGAGCTGAATATTAGAAGTTATCAGTAGCGAAATGAGACCGTATATCCTGGAGGTGCATAAACTCTGTCGATACGCACAATTTCATACTCGTGTTGGATAGGATGGGAGAATAATTCAGCGATGTGTGTCAAGATAGACGCAAGATTAACTGAACACACGACGGAGAGGTAGTGGATTACATAGATCAGTGGTCTTCAAACTTTTTCAACACACGGAAACTTTAGAACTTGAAGGTGTTTTCGTGGAACCCTAGAACTAGAAAGAATTTTTGTGGAACCCTACTCCATACACATACTTCGAAGAATATATCTCAGAATTATATATTTAAAGTAGATCAACATGTTATAGGCACGTTATGTAAATGCAATAAAAAGTATTGCATTTATTATTAAAAAATTTTAATATTTTTTAAATATAATTCACTCATTAATAATATCAATTTGTGATTCAATAATCACCTACCTACGCATTATATTTAGTAACTGGCTAATATTCTAGTGTTTTTTTTACACAAACTATCGAAGTCAAGGTCTCTTGAGATTAAACGCAATTGCATTAGATATTCTGAGTTTAATTTGTTTCTATATTTTGTTTTTGTAGTCACTTACATTGAGAAATATATTTCACTTAAACATAAGGTTCTGAATGGCATTAAAATGTTTATAGCTGTGTGAAAAATCCCGTGTACTTTGCATGAATTTGCAACCCAAAATTTATAAGCTGTTCTTGCTTAAATTTAGATTTTAGCACCAAATCTGTTATGTCGTTTTCTTTCCCTCATTATAGGTGTTGTTTTCCACAAATGTAAAAAGCTACATTTTCCATTAGAAAACTATTGAATTTTGCAAGACATTGTGCTATCTAACTAGTACAAAGTTATCCCGTGGAACGCGAGATAGTAAACAACAGAATATCCAAAATCTAGTATAGGAAGTACATATATAAAGATAAAACGTTTTAATATTCTTTTATTATTTAATAAAAGTGTTGCAAAATAAAGTTATTACCTTAAAATTTGGCGTATAATGCGCACTTTGACCACAAAAAAAATTAGATCGAAATTTACGGGTACGCGTTATACGCCGGGTATAAAAATGGGAGATTTAAAAATAAGAAAAAAAAGAGGAGTATAGAAAAAAAATTAAACAACTACATAGATCAAAATACTGTTCATTTAAAAGAAATGACACTCTTTAAGAGCTTAAAGGGTTGCAGATCTAGAAATACACTATTTTTTCCAAAAGCCTGGGATAATACCTCAAATAAATGGCTTCAAAACATTGCGCACGTATATTTAAGATTTCTTCGTAAAAAAAGGGGGGGGGGGGGGGTGCGCGTTATACCGCGAATATACCAAAAAAATTTAAATTGCAGTTTGAAAGTATGGATTTGCGTTATACACCGGATTTAACGGCATATATAAATAAAATTTTAGGTTTTAATGAATGGGGGGGGGGGAGTCGAGCTTTAGACACTTGTAACTATACAAACTTCATAGAGAACGTAAATTCATTTTGCATACTTATTTATTTCTTCTCGATTTTTGTTGTTGTTGTGACTCGTGGAACACCTGGGTATGCCTTGTAGAACCCCAGGGTTCCGTGGAACACAGTTTGAAGACCACTATATATGCTCAACCCGGTCATCTTGTAGAGCAGCGGTTCTTAAACTTTTGATCGCCGCGGCTCCCCTTTATGTATCAGCCTTACAACGCGGACCCCCGAAATTTTGAACACCCTTCTCTGATTCCCAACACAAGGCTGAGTTGTTTGGTGCTTTCTTAATAGTCCTAAGGTTGCTTTTGCTATTTATAGAATTTTAACACTTATTTTTTTCCTTTAAGAAAAAAGTTGACTTTAATTATATATGCATATAGAATAGTACGAAATACAAGTTTCAAATAAATAAATAATGTAGACGCAAATAAATAAATAATACAATATAATTCGACTAGGAAATTGAGATGGATCCAATCCTTATCGCATTGGCACGCTATACGTGAATTCAGATCGTAATCGTTTTGCACATGTGTTGATACTACAGTAAGACCACGCTTAAGGCGGGGTATACGTTCTAGCAAAGTAGAGCGTAAAATGAAACAGCGTTAAACGAGGTTATCTCATCATGTTAGGGGAAGATGGGTAGAAAATTGGTCAGGTATTTTACCATTAAATTTATTAATTGTGTTTTCATAACAATAAAACAAAAATTTATTTCTTACAAATATAGAAACATAATAAACGAATATACAAAAAAAAATACATAAAATTCTAAGTCAGTATGTTTACATTTCAGATCATTCAGACTCGCTTGCGTGCAGCAGTGCGTGTCGCTTGATATATTAATTAGACTTACTAGATGAGATTAGAATGAGTATATTATTGAAAAATTAGATTCATAAAATGAACCTCCGATGCAAAGAAAAAAGTCTAGAAAAACTAGATACTAGAACGAACCCTTCGATGACCACACCCACCCATGGTAAAAACTAAAAATCATAATATTTGTACACACAATAGCAATCGTTATATTATATAAATTTATACTTAGAATAACGTCAACAAATGTTTGAAACAATAAAAATATGTTCGTATAACACCGCAGGAAAGAAGAAACACAAATAAACTGCTTCGGATATTGGGAAGTCTAACACTGCGTGCAATTTTGGGGAATCTCACAATTCAAATAAAAGAGTGTTAAACCGAAACAGTGCTAAACGAAACAGCGTTAAGCGGGGTCTTACTGAACATATTTTTGAAAAAATTAAGGTTTAGTAATGGCTATGTAGTTGCAAAAAGAAAAAAAAATGAATATTATTGTTCGAAATACATGGTCTAGCAAATATTTTTACTGGGACAATTTAATGATCTTGTCTAGGATAACACATCTTTCAATTTTTCCACGAGGTCTTTCAGGTTTGTAAAAGAGACAATTCTTAACATTAGACAAGAGACCTTCGCGGGCTCCCTAGAAAAGCGCTACTCCACGGGGGGCCGCGGACTACAGATTAGGAGCCGCTATTGCAGAGGAATTGAGATTTGGCTTGGCTAGAATTTTCTTAAGTTACCATTCATAGCCTCATTGACTTGACAGTATGCCTAATTTATACAATTGCACGTTAGGGGGAGGCGCATTAAATACATGAATAAATAGTTCTCTAGTGAATATTTTTGTCTGTTACTTTAATCATTTACGTCTTTTGTTCCTGTAATTTTCAAACGGCTACGAGCATTTTTTCATGGTATTGCAATTTTACTTTTCAGGAGTGTATATAAACTAAAATAAACTCAGGGGCGTATCAGCCCATGAGGGCCAAGGCCTACTGTGCCCATCTCAGTATACGTGACCATTGGGCGCTGAGGTGCATGAGCAGATGTCCAGATCAGGTAGTCCGTCTGAAGCGAAAAGCTCCACAGTGGGCAGTTTTCCCGATCTGGAGCACGGAAACCCCAAAAATGAAATTGCTCGGAACCCCCCCCCAATTTATGGTCCTCATAGGCTCCCTAGCCGTGTTGTATTCAGTTTTCGTTAGTACACGATTGGAAATCTCCAACAGTCGACGATTTAGATCGGGTTTGTTGGGGCTACGAGAAACACCTGCGAGCCTCATTTTCTAGTCGGATGTTCTATCGTTTCGTCTGAACAAGATTTTGTAGCTTTTGGTGTTTTTCTTTGAAAATACACGTTATGGGTAAATAATTTCTTTGACTCTCAAATTAGGTTCAAATTTGATTCAAAATTGTAAAAACGTAACATTTAGCACAGTACGTAATTCCCACAAACGCATGCCGTTTTTAGCGCGTTTTTCACGTAGTGGAACAAAAGCGCTATTAGGACGCAAATTTCGTCTTCGTCTTCGTTCCATATTTTGTCGTACCTTTTTCTCAGCCAATAAGCAACCAATTGACTTCGGGTTTTCGGCATTGGGTCGCATTTGTGCCCTAGATGAGCCGAATCATATTTAAATTTTCTCATAGTTTTCCCGAATTTTCCTACAAATTTTCCTGAATTTCGCTAGTTTATAACAAAATTTTCTCAAATTTTACCTAGTAAATTTATTGCTTGAAAAAAGTTTTTTAAAAAAAATCTACCTGCATTTTGGAGGAAATCTTCACAAAAATGAGGAAATCTTCAGTGGTACAGTACACACTACTTTCTGTTAGTAAAAAGTTCATTAGTTGCATTATTGCAAAATACAACATGTGAAAAACGCGCTAAAATTACTTGGCCATGCCAATGATTGATATCTTGTTTTTGTGTTTAATGAACTAGAACTTTTGGGGTTGACACGGATTGATCACTATAACACTTCAACCGCATAGAGTAGATATGTACCTTTAATTTAATACCAAATTTAGCTGCTTTTTTTTGTAAATATTCCCTCACATGTGTCACATTACTGTTGCCGTTAATATCCTTAGATCCTTGTTCAAAAACTAGGCCCACTTAGCGATAATTTATTCTTGATTAAATTCTCACCTGACAAATTTGTTGAGCCCCTAATAGCCTTATTTCTTGATAGAAAATAGAAATATAGTACTCGGTTTACTTTAATCCAGGAGCAAGTGCTAGGGGCACAGGGTCACCCCAAGCTCACGAAGTCGTTAATTCTGGGAAAACTGTTCATTTGTTACCAATGACATTATCCTTTTATAGGACATTCCTCATGGGAACTAAAATGTATTTGTAACATATTCCCTTCTTTTTTGGGCGAGACAAACGTGTTTTTTTACAGTTTTAAGGTACTTGTTTTGAATGAGTTCCCCGCGCGACCACTTTTGTTCCAAGATCGTTTCTATGAAAATGCTACATTTTCTCTTTGTAAACAACTTAGTGGTTTTGATTGCTGTGTTGTACGACGTATTATGGCTTATCAATGTAAATGAGCAAAATAAAAAAAGAAGAAAAGAAAAAGAAATGGTATTGTGAAGGAAGTTGAAAAAGATCAAGCAAAGGAAAAACCTGCTGAAATAATGTACATTAATCATGATAGCGAAAGTAAATATATAAGAAAATCGATGAACAGGAAACGTTTGAGTTTAAAGGAAAATTTTCATATTCACCTAAAGAACTCCATCAGGAAAAATAGGAAGCCATAAGTGTAGCACAAGACACTCTTCGTTCTGTTATAAGAAAGACATAAGCAAGAAAAAGTTCAACATGCTGTTTTTCGATCATCAAATGACAGTAAAACTACAATAACTTGAACAACATATGGCAGTTTTGCCTGCAAATAAGATTCCTGTAATGTTAGTGAAAAGTGTCTGTGATTTGTGTCCTTTATTAAAGTCACGCACATTTGAAATTTCTGAATTCTGTTTGAATGATATTTTTTCTCAAATTATCAAAGAAAAATTGAAAAGTCCTGAAAAGTAGGTAAGTATACTTTCTCTCAATTGAATTATTCACGATTCTTATAGTGTACAGTAAAAATAATTATAAAATAGGACTGGGGTGACTCAGTCACCCCACGTGACCATTAATGTTAGTATCGAGTGCACGCCTGCTCCCGGGTTGATTACAATAATTTTTGATCATTAGATATAATTATGAAGACTTTAAAGCCATAAAATAAATCCCGAGCGCCAGATCGTGAAAACTGCCCACTGTGCGCCCCAGTGTTTAGTCCCCAAGCAAACTTGGCACTCATTTATCGACCCACTGAAGGGATGAAAGGCTGAGTCAACCTTGCTCAGCCCGAGGGTAGAACCTTGGACCTGTGGTGTGGAAGCGCGATACGCTACCACTCGCCCACTGGACCTAGGAGTGAATATAGGATAGTTCATATTCCTTAGTAAAAATTTAAAATTGTCAGATTTCTTTGTTTACCACGGAAATTAAAAAAAAAAACTAAACAGCGCTAAAAAATAGTAAGAGCAAGAAATTACCTTGACCAAGAATAGTCGTACCATCTCTGTACCCTCCGCTGCATACCTTTCGGCACTTTATGATGACGCATATATAACTTAGCTCCATCCTGAAAAAGAAAGGTTATTTGAAAAAGTAATACCATATTACTAATAAATTTAAGATGTTGAAATTAAAATCAACATATAAAAAGAAACAAAATATGTATTACTTAACATTATTATTAGATATTTCATTTTAATAACTTTTTATCTGTTAATTACAAAAGATTGAGAACAATAAGGTTTGAAGCTTTAGGTATGTTGAAATGAACCCATCCACAAAGGCTGTATTGCACGGAATTAAATTATATTCTATTGTTAAGTGAAATTTAACTCTTAAATCAAAAACCAAGGAAAGATTTTCCGTTTCTTTAATTGGCCTTTATTTTTTCCTTATTATATATAGGAGATTTAAATTTTACTGCATTCATCGACATTAATATAATTATTAAAAACCTAACTTTTGGAGTACAACCTCAGACAATAAAGTTCGGTGAATGAAGCCAGAATGGCCAATTTGGCAACAACGGCGAAAAGAAACGATGCACATCCATAGCGGCAGGTGTTGACCATCTTCTCCCATCGTTGTTAAGTTGAGCGTTATTTGTGTTCCGTGTAAGACTTATTTTACAAAGTGCTTGCTTATTGCATTGGTTCTTAACTGAGAACAGGAAAATAACACAAACAAAATATCAATCTAAAGTTTTGTCTTAAGCTTGGTAAAACACCGACAGAAACATGTGATGCTGTTATGTGTTTATGAAGATCAAGCATTGTCCATGAAGTGTGTGTACGAGTGGTTTGCCCGTTTTCGAGAAGGCCAGAAAAATGTTTCTGACAGCCCCCGTAGCGAAAGACCAACGACCTCCGTCAGTGACGAAAACATTGAGAAAGTGAGTAAATGAATCCCGAAAGATAATGGATTAAATGTGCGCGTAATAGTTGGACGAGGAATGCTGCAAAGTACATTGAAATTTTGATCCATTTCATGAAACGTCTACGCAGGGTACGACCCCAGTACGCACAACAAGGTTCATGGTTTTTTGTTCACGACAATGTTCGCCCTCACACATCCAATATCGTCAAACAGTTCCTGGCAAAAAAAGGGGGTGGTGCAAATTGAACATCCACCTTTCCCGCCAGATCTCCATCCTCCAGACTTCTTCCTATTCTCACGACTCAAACTCGCTTTGAAAGAAAAGAGATTTGACGATATTTCTGACATCCAACGAAACGGGAAGAGTCTTTTGAATTCCTTCTCAAAAGAAAACTTCTTACAAAGTTTCCAGGACATGTAAAGCAAATGTCAGAGGTGCATAGTTACGGGAGGGGACTATTTCGAAGAACAGAAAGGTAACTTTCGTTAATATTTCATCTACGTTAATGTTACAGGACTATTCATCGAACTTTATTGTCAGAGGTTGTTTATTGGAAATTATGTTATCTGTGCGATAATGTGAAAAAAGTGTACTCTTCAAAATGTGTGAATATGTATTTAATTATATATCCTACGATATGATACTGTAGAATATAATTCATGTATAAAATTATAGAATTAATTACACATGTTTGTGAAGACCCCTTCTCTAAGAATCACAATTAGTTAAGGGCAAGACCCAACGGGGGAATTCCATTTCGGCTCAGTTGGCTAAGGCGTAGGAAGACACTAATCTTCGGAGCCATGGATGGATAGTTCAAATAAATATGCTTCTAACCTCTTGTTCGAAAATCACTAAGATCAGCAACCTTCCACGAATTGTACGAGTAAAATTCAAAACTTTATGTGTGTGAACAGTATAACGTGTAACAATATATACATTAGATTTATATATCCATGAAAACTTTAATTCTAAGAATGGGATATTTTGAAGTATGTATATATTAGTATTGTAGAGGGAAAAGATTTATTCTTTATCTATATAAATTTCATGTCTTCAGTTGATATACGAGGGGTGATTAGAAAAAAAGTTTACAAGTTAAATAAAGAAATATTTACTAACAATAGGCAGAAAATGCAAAAGGGAAGTAAGAGGAATACGTGCCTATCACATTTCGACATAATCACCAAGTCTATTTAGGCATCTATTAGAACGCAGAACCAACTTGTTTAAGTCGTCTTGGTAGAAATCAGGTTCACTGAGCCAGTTCTCGGCGGATGTTTTCACAGCACTGTCTTGGAATATCGCAGCACATATGCTGCACGCTGTCACATCTCAGTCCCAGCTCTGATGAGATTTCACTCAGAGTTAGTTACCCGTCGATCATTTTGAATCATTTTTTCAATTCGTGCCGTGTTGATTTCTCTTGTTGAAGAATTGGCCGGCCGCTCCCTGCCATATTGCGGTTTTCGACATCCTGTCTGCCTGATTGAAAAGAGTGACACCATTTCGCTACACGTTGTCTGCTCATTGCTTCTTCACCATAAACTTCCGTGAATTGCCAGTGAATGTTAGGTGGAACACATTCTTTGCCCAAAAATAGAATCACGGCTCGCACTTCCAAACGAGACCATGTTCCTAAGATCTTGCCATTTCAATCATCCTGAACCGTCTGGGAATTTTCACTACCATCTGTATGGCAAATAGCGCCATTTGTCTCCACTCTGAGGAAACAAAATTTCACCACAATCTGTAATTTTCAAATTTTGCGACTTGTAACCTATTTTCTGATCATTCCTCGTATGTAATATTTATCTCTGTTATATAAAATTAAATTATGTTTATATTAATATTCTCACAAAATTCTTAAATTATAGACAGTTTCAGTCATTTAAAAAAATAAAAACTGTTTGAAAGCAATCATTACTATTATTATTTTAAGATAAAATTAAATAAGTTAAATCACATTTCCTAAATCAAAATTTTGCCTGTGATCTGTCATAAATTAAATATATCTATTTTCACAGGTTCAGACTTGAAGATATAATGTGAACTTAAAGTTTGAATTTATATTGATCATACCCAGTGGCGTAACGTACGACCTCCGCATTGCAAAGGGGTGGTGCAAAAGTTGTAGGGGGCCCAAAGCCTGACTGACGCCAAGTACGTATTTAACCAATTTATAAAATATTAAAGGCAAAACCTGACTCTTTGCATGGGGGCCCTAATATTCTTCGTTACGCCAATGACCATACCAAATAGTTTTATGGCGCTTATGATGAATCAATATTACGGAATCAAAAATTTAAGCAAATCGCCAGTGTTATGCTAAAGACGAAAAACAGAGATTATTTCGGAAGATTTAAGTTGATTGTTATAATTCATTCTGTACCAACATACCCTATACCAGGGGTCGGCAACCTTTTAGATGTGGTGTTGATGGGGGTCTGAGTTTTCTTTCCGAGATAAATCTGCTTAAACTTTTTATTTGTCATTGATATGTGAATAAAAACGAACATAAAAAAAGTTATCATAACTCTGTTTTTTTAAAAAACTTGGAGCTTTCAAATTCTGTGAGATTATAGAAAAAAATACAAGAAATAATATAGGCTTACGCTGTCAACTTCATCAAAATTCAACGAATTAAATGGGCAGGTCATGTTGTCAGAATGAACGAAGGCCGCACCACTAAAAAAGTCTTCAATGCTCAACCAATTGGCACTCGAAGAAAGGGCAGGTCAAATCTTAGATGGATTGATGACCTAGAAAAAGATCTCATAGTTTTGAGAACTAAGAATTGGAGAACACTAGCAGAAAGAAGGCTGCCTGGAAAAGGCTTCTTGAGAAGGCCAAGGCCCACCTTGGGCTGTCTAGCCACTGAGGAAGGAATATAGGCTAAAAAATTTATTTGATTTTCTAATTTTTGTTAACTTGATAGTATTGTGTCCCCTTAAATTAAAATAAAATTTCTTTGCAAAATCGAAAGACCTTTTTTCAGTCGTAGAAGTGGCATAAAAGACGAAGAGTTGAAACTAGCATTTCATCACGTATCGGAATTAAATACACGATGACACCAACAAAAGTTTTCTCAGTTTTTTTTTAAAAGGCTTAAATACCAAAGGCAAAATTGTTGAAACATAGCTAACAGAAATAACATAAAAAATAATTCTTTTACACTTATCTCAAACCGGCACTGATTATTTCAGAATAATATTACTATTCGAATGAACTATTATAACAGCCACGATTTGTATCTCCATTTCTCTCGCTCTCGATACGAAGAATTAGAATATTTTCCCAACCGCCCAATAAACCCCATCTGGAGATAAAAGTCCATTTCATTTTACTTCCAATTCTAACCAATCATTGTAGAGACTTAATGTTTAAAGAAATCTGATAACTCGCTCTTTTATGACGGCAATAGAGTTGAATGGATCTAGATAAGAATTTTTGATGGCTGTCGGCGATTTTTATTTCTCTTCTCTTTTTTTTTATCTATTCGGAACACGGAAACCTCTGATTATGAACGATTATATTTTGGTAATTATTGAAAAGAAGGTTTAAAATGCTTAATCGTTGCGAATATTTGAAATAATCGTGAATATTTGAAATTTTATACTCACCAGTAAACGTTCGAATTCGAGACGACTTGCATTTCTGTTTGTAATGACATTTCCTACTTGACCTAAAGATATTAAAAACAAGGAATTAGTTTACCTGAAACAACATATATATATAATCAGGATACAATATTTTTATGTAAAAAAATTCCTAAAACTTGATATAAAGAATATTATGGCTTCGCTAATGTGCATTTTAAAGCTTTTATTTAACTTGAAATGTAATTTGTTCGGGTGGAATCTTGCGACTCAATTTTGAAGCTGATATCTTCAACCGATTGAGCTAAAATTTTGTATACAAGTTTAGTTTGGATGATAATGCATCTTTTGATCCTTTATATTCTGATATTGCAATTGGTTAAAAAGATATTAATTAAAAACCTTAAAACGCATAATTGTTTTACCCCTGTGGGCTGTTTATGCCGCTGTGCTCGGCGACGCAAAATGAATAACGATGAGGGTAAAATCTTTTGGGAGTTTAGACGTTTTTAAAACAGCGATCTGATTTTTTTCTATGAAACTCAAACAAAAAAAAATTACAGAACCGGAAAGATCATTTATTTCGTACGTATATAATATTTTT
>BMAO01003610.1:0-87593 GCA_019973975.1 Trichonephila clavata | reverse complement strand
TTAAACAATACTGTCACATTTTTTAAAACTGTCTACTAAACAAATTATAGTTTAAGAAAACTAAAAAACACCCTTTTATAGTTAATCGAACTAAGTTGTAACTTTATCTTTTAGTCACCAAATCTGGAAATGGGATATGATATGAGTCACCAGATGCGGATGGGATCTGAAAATGGGAAATTGTTAATCCTGATGATCTTGATCAGAACAATGGAACAAAATTATTAAATTACATAATTATTAATGTCCTTGGTCCTGGACAAGTCAGCAAAATTTAGAATTAATCTGACCTCTCAGAGTGGGTAAATATGAGTTCATAGATTCCGTTACATTCAAGTGAAGCTTCTAAAAGGGTGTTAAAAATGGTATTTAAGACTTGCAATAGGAAAGCATGGGGAAGTTTTATTCATAAGGTTGTGTGTGGAGTGTGGTAAAGTCTTCTTTCCTTGCTTTTACTCTGCTTTTTTATTAGTTTATTTTAATTTGTTAGTATTGGAGGTTGTTACTGTGTCTCCTAAAAGATTTTTCCGCTTTCATATATTTTACTTAATACGGTTAAAATTGGTATAATTTTTCACTTCATAATTCCAGATTACTGATTATCAAGCAGTACAAAAAGATACTCGATATGATATAAAGTGTGTTGATAAAAGGTTTTAGTTCAGACTCTTCTTAAGTTTTTTTATATATTCCACTATTCTATATTCCTCAGCACTGTACGCAACACATGTAGACTCTTTAATTACCACATTCGAAGTAAGAAGTAATGAGCAAGGTCAACCAAGAACCACGATAGCCAATGAAGATCCATATACGCCCATTGCATTGAAGCACTACAGGATTTCTACAACTTCTCAAACTTCCTTGTGAGTTTTTACACCCAGGTTCTAAAATTACCTTTTCTAGGAGATTACGTGAGAAGACTGTTTGGCAAGACCTGATGTTTGAGTCCCACTTTCATCTGCACATTGAAGAGTCCTTATAGCATGGCGGAGAAAACATCGACATTAGAACAAGCATCGTTTGTGAAATCACTTATACTCGTATTCATTGATGGGTTCAGATTCAGCTTAAACACTCATTATCTACACGCCTCCGTCTGGAGGACAACAGGAATCTTATACAGAATGAATGACCCGATTACAAAATTTAATAATTCCCAGATGAATAAACAGAAAATGATCATTAATATGTCATTTCAAAGATAAAATATGAAATTTTGAGTTTATAACATTGTTTTTGTCAAACAGGTGGCAGCAATGTTGTAATTGTGAACAGAAGTGGAAATGGCGTCGCGGAGAGGGAAGACATTTTGTGTTTGCAAAGGTCTGTCAGTAATCACGGTTCAGTGTGAATTTCGGAGAAAGTAATATAGAAATGCACCAACATTTAAGAGTATAAGAAGATGGTGTAATCACTTCCAGGAAACTGGATGTCTGAGAAAAGGCAAAAGTCCAGGGTGACCAGGTTCACAATGATATTATACGGGTGACTAAAGGAAGTCACATTGAACATTTGTGAAAACAAATTTTACTTTTCGTTAAGAAACGTCACGTACGAAAAAAATTTCATATTTTATCTTTACAATGACATCATAATTATCATCTTCTGTTTATTCATTTGGGAATTATTAAATTTTGTAGTCGGGTCATTGATTTCTGATAACCCTGTAGAGTAGAACCTGTTTTTGTGCGGTAGATAGGGACCACATAAAAAATTGTACAAAAAATATTTGAAAATTTATTAAATACTTACATATAACAGAAAAATTAGTCGACATACGACAGAATTTTTTTTATGCGGTGGAGAGGGACCACATAAAAAAGTCGCACTTAGAAAATACGTCAATTTTTACTAAATTTATGAGAAAGTACTTCTAAACAAAATAAATAATTGAATTACACACGGAAACATTTTAAAATCATTTAAATTCTCATTGGAGAAGTTTTCAAAAAGCACATACATAATTAATTCACTGCCACTCATCATAATCCAAAGTGCGCATCTTCTAGTGTTGAATTAGCTCAAAATCGTTTTCGTTTCTTGAAGATACAATTTCAATGATATAATTTTTCTCACAATAAAGTAAAAGATAAGTTTTTGCGACAAGTTCGGTTGGTCAGTTGCTTGTAAATGTCACGATAACCAAATATGTATGATCGAAGCTCTTTTTAAAATTTCACACTCCTTTCGGAATTGGTATCTATTTTAAGAAAATGCCTTTCCAAAATATGTCGAAAAGCTGTTTTCCAGCATATATATTATCTGCTCTCAAAGAATCCGGCTCTTCTTGTCCGTCTTCATAACCTATCAAATTATTGGTACTGTTATTGTCGTTGTAAGTTTCGTCTTCAATCAAACGCGTGCTACTAGCGCGTTGAGAGAAAACAACTAAAACATGCATTGTCGAGAGATTGTTTGTAACAAATGAACAAAGCGCCATGAACATTACAGACACGCCAAAGCCGTTGAAATTCATAATATACTGCATATAAAAAAAACGCTCAAAAATAAAATCCCACGAAAAAGGACTGCTCCAAAACAGGTCCTACTGAATATGCCCGCCATCATCTGAAAGACTCCCGTAACAGCTGAGGTTTAGTAGTCTAAGTACAATATCAAACCCCGATTTAACGAATTTCTTTTTTCCCGATTAAAATGAAGTCCAAACCTCCTATTTAATGAATAATAAACCCCGAATTAACGAATGATTTGAACACCTGAAAAAAATTGTATTAGTGTTAGAAAAAATTAGATTTTTTTAGATGAATATTTTTTTGTTGTTGTTGTCCGGAACAGAAAAAAGATTTTTCTTGTAAATAGCAAATTTTGACTGCCAAGGGTAAAGAGCGTTATTAGACTAAACAGGTGCAGATGAGTCATGAATGTAACATATCGTGTGAGTTTTGAATAAGACAAGGAACTCTTTTCTTATCTCATCCCGCTCCACAATGCTAAGGAATATCGTAAGATTTTAACGATTATGTCACATTTGATGACGGACATCTGTGCAACTGAAGTTCAGGAAACTGTTGATGTGTCAAAGCCAATGAATAGTGATTCTGATGCAGAAATTGATAATGAAACTCTTTTCAAAACCATTCCATTTTCCAATGCTTTACATTGTTTGGAAATTGTGGAAACATAACTTATGCAGCAGGATCTAAATTATGCAATGTTTTTTTTTCTTTGCATAAAGTCGAAATAAAACTTTTTCGAGTCAGAAATGAAAAAGATTGCCGAAAATGTGTTAATATTTTAAAATTTCCAGTTAACTGGTGCTTAATAATTCCCTAATAGTATTTTTAGCTGTAGAATTAGACGTGTAAAATTTCTAACTATGGACATTTTTTGTGTAGTTGCTTATTGTAGAATTTTAAAAAGGTTAATGTAAAAAAATTTGCATTTTGTTCGAACTCCGATTTAACGAATAAAATGTTCGGTCCCGATGAATTCGTTAAACTGGGGTCCGACTGTATATTAAATTAGCGCACAGGCCTTCATGGAAGAGGCTGTTAATTCCGATGAAGTATAGGGATGAAATTTTGAGCACTATGTTCGTGTTTCAAATGGTTTAATTGGCTCAGATTTCATTTTTGTGGGGGACACAACGCTCATCTAGGTAGGGTTCATCCGATTGATGAATTTCTAGAAAGGGAGAGTCCAGATGAACTAGCTAGCCAGATCTTCAGTCATTAAGAGTATATTTGGGATGCTCCTGGGGAGACAATTTCAAAATTATTCAGGACCTGAAAACAACTTTGCTGGAAGAATCGGATCAATTGGCGTAGAAACTTAAACTTTTTCCCTTTTGAATTCAATTTCGAAAAGCTGTATTACTGAAAAGGAGAAGGAGAGTATACTCCCTATAACCCTGAGTGAGTGAGTGAATATTAACGTCACACTGATTAGCAACACGAGGGCTTTTGGCCACGGTCCGCGTAATTTTGAACCATGGTCAAGTGACGCGGACGACACCCCCCTCTCTTAACTACCACACCAACGGGAGGACGTTTGAGCTCTCGATAGATTTAACGTGCATCGCTCCCCTACACGGCGGATCTTTAGTGGTACTGGGATTGAACTCATGACAGGCTGGCTATGATCCGATGCCTAGACCACTTGGCTACCGCGGCCACCTCCCTATAACCCTACCATTTTTGTGTTCAATCTTGCAGCCTTTCTTTTAGGCATTCTTTCTTTGATGAGTTATGGTAAGCACATGTGTTTGGTCCACAAATTATGTGTATGGTTGTGCCTTTTAGGTTATTATATATCGGCCTATATACATACTTAATTTTATTAAAACCTTTTCAGTACTTTTGGAAATAATCAACCAAAAATGAATATTAGTTTAGTAGGATGATTTTCAATACAAAGGGTCAACGCAGAGTGGCTTATCTTTAATTAAATACAATAAAGAGCATTAAGGGAAGCTGAAAGTTTGTCAAATTATGGAAATAATTCACTTAGGAGGTTCATCTGTTATTACTTTTAACAGAAAATATGTTGTTGTTGTTGCTGCTTATGCCACCTGATCGACAGTAACATCAGATCAAAGTCCACGAAATTCATAGCGGCTACAGAAAATATTTTATAGAAAATTATCCAAGTCCCAGTAGGCAACAGTCACAGTAATAATTTCGTATTCTGTTAAATGTACGAGAAATACAGCCACAATAAAAACTATAACTGCACTTTTTGACCAAGATAACTCTAAAACAAATATACCCCCTCCCCCACTATAAAAAAAGCTAGACTATGTGACGCAATAGCCCATGAGAGACAAGACCTACTGTATCCATCTCAGTATACGTGATCTAAGGCTCTGAGGTGCATGAGCAGAGGTTCTGGTCAAGTGGTCAGTATGACGCCCCCCCCCCAGTGTTTAGTTCCCAAGGATGCCTGGTGCTCATTTATCAACCCACTGAAGGGATGAAAGGCTAAGTCGATTTTGCCCAACCCGGGATTATACTCCCCCCCCCCCCACTATATTCTTTCGAAATATGTTTTAAAGAATTAACGGTTTTTAGGTATGAATATTTCTAAAATGAGATTTTTATAATCCCTTCAATTAGATATAGTAGTAAGTATCGTAAACATGGAGAAGGAGATAACAAAATGGAAAATAATAAATTATTTATTACTATTTTTTTATAAATAAAAATGACATTCTTCGCTTTTCTTGAAGTTACACACAATGTTTACCACATTTCTCTTGATTGTGCCGAAATAAGCAAACAAAAATTCAAGCAACGCAGTTCATCCCTGAAATGCAAGTATTTTGAACAATGTGGGATTAAATTCTAGTGTATTATATACAGGGTGTCCAGCCTTAATGTGACCCAATAGCTAATTCCCGAACCGTTCAGTTTAGATATGCACTTCCAATTTGAAAAATGTTTAAAAAAAGGTAAGGAATGTTTTTACGGGCTTTTCGAACCAAAAAACCCATTTACAAAAAAATTACAAAACTTAAATTTTTATACTGTCCCCAGGTCCTATCACTTATATTTAGGAAAAGATGCAGTACACACAAATACAAAGTAAACACAAAAAGTTTCATTTTATTACGATAAAAACTGGCCGAGTTATGCCTACATAAATTTGAAACATCTGAGTTGCTCAGAAAAGGGGGTCGTATATAAACTGTGTTTAGAGATCAGTAATTGACTATCTACAGAAAGAGCAAAAAAGAAAAACAAAAAAAAAAGACATCATAGAAAAATTAAAACATTGTAGTAAACATCATAAACTGACAATTTATATTGCTGTATGGCAAACAATAAAAATTAAGTTAAAGAAATACAACTTAAACCGAAAGTTTAAAACACCTTGTTTTAACAAATAACAGCAAAATAATACAGGACTTTCTATTCAAATTATAGCATAATGTGGAATGATGTGCCAATCATGAATCAGGGGGTTTATTTATTATATCAGAATGACTAAATTAAATAATGGCGAAGGCACGAGACAGGGAATACGTCTATTGCAACTCCCAGTTTTATACAAGCGCTAGACAGCACGGACAATTGTGCAATAAGATGGATGTCTTCGAGTGGAAAATATAATGGCATAAAGTCTTGCCGCCTCTCTCTTATTTCGATTACACTGCCCATAAAACAGTACCATTTCGCAGTATTCTTCATTTGTATACATCTCGTTCTCCTGTACTAGAATTCGTAATATTAGAATACGACTGTATGCAATTGCAAGCGACTACTCAACAGATTTTTAACGTTCGTCATGATCAGCAAAAACGCAGCAAATCAGACTGAAGCCGCAGCATATAAGTCTATTTTCTTGGAACTGATTTTAAAATGTTTTCTTCATCCAAAATATTTTATTTTTTCTACGCTTTACACGTACACAGAATAAATTTTATTTGTTAAGTACTCAATTATATTGTATTATTAACGTACGCTTTTAAATTTAAAAACGATTTACATAAGAGTGACGAGCAAGAGCGAAAGTTTTCTAGCAGAGTTCCAACTAATTTCACTTTGAAGACGACCCCTTACTAGCTTCTTGAAAATAGCCGAGAAAATGGATGTAATGTAAGATTTTCAAAGTTCCATAACTCGGCCAGTTTTTATCGTAATGAAATGAAACTTTTTGTGTTTACTTTGTTTTTGTGTACTGCATCTTTTCCTAAGCATAAGTGATAGGACCTGGGAACCGTATAAAAAATTAATTTTTGTAATTATTTTCTAAATGGGATTTTTGGTTCGAAAAGCACGTAAAAACATTCTTTAACTGTTTTAAAACATCTTTCAAAGTGGAAGTGCATATCTAACCCGAACGGTTCGGGAATTAGCTATTGGGTCACAACTGCTGGACACCCTGTATATACAAATCACAAGAGGAAAAAAATTATTCCATTAGAATATCATTAAGTTTATATTCGACCAAGTATTGAAAGATTTAATTCTATAGCCATGTTTGAAAAATAATGCAGCAATTTTTGAAGATTATTTATACACATCTTAAGGAAGCCTTCCTGAAAAAACACTATTCATTTAGGAAAAAAAATACTTTACAAGCATTTATTACTGCTTTCGGATCTAATCTTCTCTCTGGAGCAGTGGTTAAATTTTTTGTTCGCGTACTAGAAAACGAAAAAAATTATAAGAAGCATCCATTTTATATATCATGAGCCGACTTCTTTGGCGTACCTCAAGTATCACTCTGCGTACCCTTCGTTGGTACGCATACTTCACTTCAAACTTTTTGATCACGTACATCTAAAACGAAGATAAATACATGATGTACCCCATATTACTTATGTATCATTAACCTTCTTCTTTTGCATGCCTCCATTTTCACTTTGCATACCACATTACGGAGATTACTTCTCCAGTAGTCTTAGGTAATATATTGAAATAATTACAAAGCATCGAAAGTAACTATTTTTGAAGTATAATAACTTTAATTAAAAATAAAATCCTATTAAAAGTTCACCAATTGCTTTTCGGTAATATATTGAAATAATTATAATGTATCAAAAGTAATCCGTTTCTATTTCTGAAGCTAAAGTTTTATGACTTTAATCAAAAATAAAACCCTATTAAAAGTTCACCAATTGCTAACATTGATAAATTATTCAATTTTCTATTTATTTAAAGAGCATTATAATTCCCACTGGATAAAAACAACATCTTTAACATTAGAATCTAAAATGAGTCCAGGTATGGAGCATTTAATTGCGCTGAAATAATCCAAACATACACATGATCAATAAGTGAAAATGGGAAGAGAAAAACGAAACAACTTTTACCTATCATTTGGTACAAATGCTAAATAATGTTTCTTTTTATCGGTATAACTTAGTTAGGTTGTACTTGGAACTCATTTTCCTATGCTAATTCAATGCAAATTGGATATACCTTTTTGCTCTTATTGAGTTTCATTATGTTCCCGGGAATGTAAATCGTATTGGGTTTGCATGGCTCGTGATCGTTGGATTATGTCTGATAGTAAACTTTGCTCGCCGCGTATTATTGAACCAAAATGAACAAGACTTTTTTTCAGCTTATGAACCTTTTTGGGCACGTGTGTGCTTGCCCCTGTCCTTTTTCTTTTCCCCAAAGTTGTTTCCAAACTGTTTACCGAGCAAATACTGAAAATATTCATTGCGATTTTTCGATCAATTTATTCATTTGGAATCTGCTTGATCATATTCGCTTATGCAATATAGTTCTAAATAATGACTGAAGAGCATGAGGAATACAACCATTTTTCAGAACCAGAAATGTTGACAGAGGTTTGCGTGACCTAATGATGCAGTCCATTTGAAAGACGTCACGCGAAGCATTCATTATATTCCGTAACACAATTAAAAGGCCCGTACTTCTAATTTTGATGAAGTGATTATATTTTTCTATAAAAAAGATAAAACCATGCTTACATTTAATGGTAGTACTTATCAAACAGTATTTAGGATTATAAAATTATTTCCAGAAAAACAAATTATACCCTTATTAATTACTTGCAGGGTTTAATATCTGTAAATTTGATTATAGGATTGTATTTGAAAAAAGAGATAACCAAGATTTTGCATGAAATTCTGTCATTTATTTGCATGAAAATATAAATGAGTTCACAAATAACGCAAATTGAAGAGTTACACAATTTATATTTTTATATTCTTAGAAATGAAATCCGACAGTAAACATTGACAAATTCGTAATTTTAAGCAGATTATTTTTACTCTTTGATTTAATATCCTAGTTTATTTCAGGCAGAATAAACAAACAAAACTAAAAGAAAATCAAACATTTTAAAGCCCTTTTAAAAAATTTAGTTATTGAATAATCTACTTCGAAATTTTAGTAAAAAAAAGGCTCATCGAATTATAAATATACGACATGTAAAAGATATAGTTAGCATTACATACATATAAAATGTATAAACAAATAGCATAAATAAATGATCGATGAAGGAGAAAAAGATAAATTGTATATTTATGGGGGGTTTTTTATATGCAATATGGTGAACAAAAATTTCTTTTAACGTCGTATCAGAACTGTGCAGTAGTCTGGGACAGACCTCCTAATTTTGGATTAACATTTACATGAGAAAAACACGCAAACCAGTATCTAACTTTCATGCTAAGACGCCGAGAGCATTAATGCCGTATTAAATTTAGTTTTTTTATGACAATAATATTCTCTTGGAAAAATTCAAAGCAAACTCTCAAACCATCCCAAGGATTTGCTCTTCCAAGTATATAACTGTAGTTCAGTGATGGAATATTATGAGGTAAATTATGAAATTATTATAAGTTTATGCGTTAATATAAAAATTTTCCATGCACAAATTTAAAAAAAATTACATTATTGTAATACTTTGGTATATCCTGCGTTATACATTTTACACCTTTTTTTTATACTTATTATTTCTCTTTTTTTAAATTGATTTTTTTTTCATCAAAACGCTTTTTTTAGCCTTTTTTCCTAAAAAGAGGGCGTGGTCGAATTCCGAATTTGTTAATTTACATTTTTCAAATGAAGTTTTATCCAACTTCTAACTTTCCGACATGCAAAAGTGTACATCATTCGAAAGATAATAATGCAAAGCATAAGATTAAATAAAAATAAAAAAAACAATAGTTCGGTCATTTTTGGGGTACTGAGTATTTTTAATATTCTTTTATTATTATAATAAAAGTTTAAAAGGTACTTCAAAAAATAAAGTTATATATATTATGTACAAATAAAATTTTCAGTTTTGATGTGACTGGGATGAGCTTTAGATACTTGTGGTTTGAACTTAATAGAAAACGTGAATCTATACTCATGTCCATAAATTAAGGATAATGAAATTCAGGCAAAGAAAGAGACAGAAGCAAAACAAATTTGACTTATTTGTAAAGTCTATTTATAAAACAAAAGGTAAAGAGCAAAAAAGATGCTATATGTTTGACATAATTAATAAAAATTGCAATTTTTACTCCCTGGAGCAAATTTCAAAAAAGAGCCTATTTACAAAAAAAAACAGTATAACATGGTTAGTATAATGGTTAATACGGAGTATGTCTCCCGGACGATACAATACAGCTCTTACAACGCCTACGCATGCTGAGTATCAAATTATCAATCTGATCTTGGGGAATATTACACCACTCATCAAGCAATGCCCTCCGAAGTTCCGGTAGACAGGTGGGAGGGGATAGACGGGCTGCAATTCGTCGGCCAAGCATATCCCACACATGCTCTATTGAATTCAAGTCCAGTGAGTATGTTGGCCAATCCATACGGGTGATATCCTCCGATGGAAGGCATTCGTCTACAATGTTTGCACGGTGAGGACGGGCGTTGTCATCCATAAACAGAAATTCAGCACCCATGGCGCCCCGAAACAAACGTACATGTTGTTCCAGAATGACATCCCGATAGATGTGGCCTGTCATCGTTACACTCTGAACATGCAGGTCAGTTCTGGAACCAAGAATAATTCCTCCTCAAACGAGCCATCCTTCACCACCATAACGGTGTCGTTCAATGGTGTTCTCTTGGTGGTAACGGGTACCTGGCGCTCTCCATATGAAAGTCCGGCGAGAATCAGACTGCAAACTAAACCTGGACTCGTCGGAAAACATCACACAAGACCACTGTTGCGGTGTCCACAATGTATGCTCTCTACTCCAGGTTAATCGCAGGCAACAGTGAGTTGCGGTAAGGGGAACACATCTGACAGGCCTACGAGCATATAGACCAATGTGCCCTAAGCGTCTGTACACGGTCTGCCTTGAAACTGTCGTACCGGTAGCTGACGAGACAGGTCTGATGCTGTGCTCCGTCTGTTTCTTTTGGCAGTAACTGCCAAATACCGGTCCTCATTCGGCGTTGTAACTCGGGTGCGACCTGTGCTGTAACATCTACTCACATTACCATCCTCTTGGAATCGTTGCCAAAGCCTGGAGATGACACTCTGGGCGATTCTAAGTTCCTCGGATACTTCCCGCTGGGTACGTCCACATTCCAGTCGTCTGATAGTTCTACCACGTAAAAAATCATCCAAATGCTTCCTCTGTGCCATAACTATGCGGTTATTGCACTGAAAGGCTTTTAAAGCGCTTGTGAACAATTTTACTTCTTTGCCACCATTCCTTATGTACCCCTCTCTTACACTCTCGTCTTCTCACACTCTTGCATATTCTTCTTCAAGATGTGTGTAATAATTCTACAGGTGAAATTTTTATTTTAGAGTTCAATTTCTGTGTGATTCTGAATTACCCTTAATTTATGGACATGAGTGTATATTGCATACATATTTATAATTTTCTTTTTGAATTTCTATTGTGACTCATGGAGCCCTTGGATATGCCTCATGGAACCCCAGGGTTTCATGGAACACAGTTTGAAGACCACTGATATAGGCAAATGAGGCATGCTTTGCGCGTAATATTATGCACAAAAAGAACATTCATTTCTGGCAGTTGAATAATCCCAGATGTGCTGACGAAATTTGACATCAAGCTCGGTGGTCGATATGTCTGGTATGAAATATTCAAAAACAAATTGATTGTCCCTGTATATTACGAGGGTACTTTAACGGAATCGGATAATTGTCACTACTGAAGGACGTAAAATCCGATTTTCTAGAAGATTTGCCGATGACGATCTCCGGAATGAATGGTTCCAACACGACGGTGCCCCGCCGCACATGTCCCACAGCACATTCGAGACATATTCTAGTAACACGTATGGTAGCTGCATTGAATGGCATGCATGGTCCCCTGACCTGAAGCCATTGGACTTTTTTCTGTGGCGATACAAACACAAAGAGAGCATGCAACCCCTCCATCAACAATGTAGGAACTTCGAAACCATATTACGGATGCTTGTGTCAGCATATCACGTACTATGTTGAAGAAAATGCAGCGGAAAACGCAAACCCATGTCCAGATGTATATTGTTTATGAAGGACACCATTTTGTGCATGACAGAAATGAGCCTCATTTTCAGAAAGTGCAGTTTGTATGTGTACAACACATGTGTGCTATGTGCTTTTCATTTGTATCATTTTTGTGTGCAAGTATTTTTTCGTAATAAATCACTTTGTAAATGATATTTTTCTTGTATCTGGTATTGTTTTTGAGATAAGAAAGTCAACTCCAAATCTACCCACCAGGAGTTCACAGTTGTGTGTGTGTGTGTATGTGTAGCGCATGTGACACAACTTTACTATACCTAGACCCCACTTTTTGGGGACTATATAGCTCTCTGGTCATTCATAAATTATTGTGGTGACAACGATCTTTAGTGGGCACACTGTATATTTGAAATTCCTTTTCCAAACAGAAAGAAAATTTTAGATTTTTTTCAACTTTAAGAATTGAGGCATCTCAAATACTATTCAAAATCTGTGTAAAATTTGCGAAGTAGATTTTTTATATATACTATGCTTTTTTAAATAAATTTTCAGGAATTTAGAAAAGTATTCTATTTTTAAAAAAAAATGTGCAAAGAATTGTGCGTGTGATAAAAAAAATGCTAATTTTGAAATTGAAATTTTTTAAATGATTTTTATAAGTCTCAATAAAAATGCTTCGATGGTGATTTTAAATATTACTTGTTATTATACATTACTAAAATAGAGACTATGTTTAACATTTCTTAAAATATATGAATTTATTAATAGTACGTAATACTTTAAAATTGACACTGGAAGATTTTTAATTTTTAAGTTAAATGTTACTGTTTCAAAAACTCTTACAAAATACGTAAAATATTTAAATAAAAAAAAAGAAATAGTACAATGTTATACTTAAAGAAACATTTATTGATGTAGCTTATAAAATAAATTAAAAAAACTATTTCGGTGAAGATGTAACTTTATACTTGAACAGTCATAAACAATTAGCACAAACTTAAAATAAGTTTTATTGATCAATTTTTTTTATAACTTCGCTGAAGTAACCCGATGCGTGTAGTTATTGGCCTCAAAACCTCAGTTTTGATTCAAGTCAAAAAATCTATACCCGATGTTTGTGTGTGGGGGGGAGGCACTCCGCTCACCAAGCTTCCCTACAACACTAATGTGTGGACTTGAAACGATGCAAATTAAACCCAAGGGTCGGCAACCTTTTAGCTGTGGCGTGCCAAACCAATCTACCAATATCATTCAGCGTGCAGCACATTAGGACAAGTTTGAAACAATTCGATTTCCGTAATAAAGCAGGCAGATTTAGAAAATAGAGGTTGATAATTTAGATTTATAGTTTTATTGTATATTAAATTTGCATCACTTAAAGATATTTATTAACACAAAAATAAAGAGCATAAAATATATTTTTAAACATATCTATTAAAATAAGAAATAAAGAACATAAAACATATATATTTCCCTTTATTACAGTTAAATAAAAAGATAAATAAAATTTTCAATACGAACCTGTGCTCGCACCACTCTATTTTCATATCGCAAAATCAGGAGTATAATGTGTGACTTTCAGTTTGATACGATTCTGAATATTCAGTTGTTAAGCAACTTCTTTGCGGACTCAAAATATTTTTCATCAGAAGAAAGAACTTTTACTTTGATATATATAGAACCACAAGTAGAAAGAGTATACACATGCAATTTTCTCTCTTCAAACAATTAAATCTCTCCAGTAATAACTTTCAATAATTTACAAAATAGCTGTCAATTCATCTTTAGAGTTATCTTTCAGATTTTTTTGTAATTCCGTAAATGATCATAATTTTGAAGTTGTTTGTCATATAGGTCCATTAATAATTTATCCACTTCCATCCTTTCAAAATTGACAAGTTTGTAGAGTAAGGCAGGGTGCCACTTAGAATCGTACCGCGTGCCACAGGTTACCGACCCCGGTTTAACCCCACATCAGTCCCGCTACACGACATACATTTCATTGAAAATGAAACATTTATATTCTATTTTAAATCTTCTCTTTCACAAATTTCTTTCTGGGTTTAATTTTGAATAATCTCTCGCTCGCGTTAAGAATTTGATTTTTCTGGATTTTCCCGAATGAAAGTGAGTTTATTAACGTTGCACTATAAGAAGCAACACGAGAAATATTGTAATTTTGAACCTCAGTCAAGTGACGACGATGACATCTGAGCTAGCACCACCTCTCCAAACTACCACACCAACGGGAAGACATTGAGCCTCGACAGATTTAACGTGCATCAACCCTTCTACACAGCGGGTCTTCAGTGACACCTGGACTCGAACCCTCGACGCTCCAGCCACGAGTCTTATTTCTGGGGATTAATCACTTCCAAAATATGACTGTGTTCTGAAAAGGATTTTTATCGCATTTAATTTATTATAATTAGGCTTAAATTCATTTTCATTTCATGAATGTTTATATTTCTTTATCATAAACTGCTGAGAATATTCCAAAAGCGTTCAAAATAAACAATATCCATAAGAATAATAAAAAAAAAAGTGCATCAGGTTGAAAAATATTTACAATGAAATCTAGGACCACATTTCATTTCGTAGCCAAAAAAGGTTTAATCCTTTAATTGTATGAAATAAGAGGTCGTATATAATTTATGATTCATACAATTCTATTTGCTACAAGCAATGGCACAGCCGGAGTCGATGAGTATCTAGAGAATCCAATATCTCAAAATTTGCACAAATATTTATATATTCAAAAGCCAAAATATAATAATAATAATAATTTCGAAATTCTCTTACAGGCATTATGAGAAAGAACAGCATTTTTCTTGATATAAATGCATGTATATGCTAAATATTATGTATCTGTTATTTCTCTCAAAAATTTCTTTATTATGCAAATTAATTTGCCAAATGGTTTGAGACAAAATTGATTATTACAAATATAATGTGGCAGACAACAGGTTTTGGCATACTGACATTAAATTTTGCTTCAATACAAACTTAAAACAATTAACCATCATGATAAAAAATTAGAAAATATAAAATCATTGAATATAAAATACATACGATTGTCACAATTGCTATAATATGTAATCATTCTGTAAATAATCATAACGATCATTTATAGCATTTTATTACATAAGTTATAAGCTAAAAAAAATGCAGGATATTCTCTAAAATAATTTTCTGGCTACGTCTCCGATGTCTAAGAAAAACTCCAAGAAGCTAATCACACAAAGGAGGATTTTTGTTTCTTTCCAATTTAAATCGATTCATTTCGAAAACTATCCAAGACGGGCAGGGATTTTGGTGGATATATATATTCCTTAAATTTACTATATTTTTTTCAGTATATCTTCAAGATGAAAATTACATGTTACCGTAAACTTCGCGACGCATAATGTGTACTTTAAATATAAAAATAAGATCAAAATTTACAGGTACATGTTATAACGCCTGGTGTTAAAATGAGTGCTTTAAAAATAAAAAGATGGGCATAGAAAAATTATTAGACTTCTAATATATCGAAATGCTGATTATTTATAGAAATGACATTTTTTCCTTATGAACTTAACGGGGTGGTGTTCTAGTAGTATATTATTTTTTCTAAAGCTTGGAATAACGACCTCGAACAAATGACTTCAAAACTCATAAGAGCACTGCACACGTATTTCAGATTTCTTCATAAAAAAGAGGGTTATTCGAATATACGTAATAATTAAAAAATTCAGCTTGAAAGAATAGGTGCGCGTTATATACGCCTGATTTTACGCCGTACACACCTTTAAATACAAATGTTTAAAGAAGTTTTTATTGGGAATATGCTAATTTTAATTTTTAAATTTTTTTAACGATTTTGTAAGCTGTAATAAAATTTCATTGAACTTAAGATCAAGAAACAAGAATTAATTCAATCAAAAAAATTGGATCGCAAAATTCAGGGGAAATTAATAAGTATCTTATATTATCAAATTAAAAGTAAATCAATCAGAATCAAATCCGTAAAAAACTAAAAACTAGTCTTATAAGCCAACTTCTTATTAACTTTCAGCTTCTCCAGAACATTTTTCAATACCACACAGTATGGTTTAAATTAGCTCTATCTTTATTTTACCAAAAACCAACATAAAGCCCATTCTAATCCAAAACCGTCCATTCCGTGTTTAGCATTTCTAAAACATTCATTATCTTACAACTTTTCCTATAGTCAATTAACGTCGCATTTGTGACACCCCAATCCAAATAACCGATCCTTCAATACCTCGAAAATCGGAAGCTAGCCTACAAAACGTGTCTTTCGGAACAAACAGTAGTGAAATGGGGCAATATTAATCGCAAAGATTTGATGATTGTTGCCCTGAGTTAAGGGGAACCTAAAAGGGGTGGCACTGTCTCCCCTTCCCTCCACGCACATTTCGTTACAAGAGCCTCCGGCAAATGAAGAGATTGGGGAGGGATGCCCAAAAAGTTCCCGTTAACTGAGCCTGTGACACGTGACAAGGGTCAACAAGCCAGAGGAAATGAAATTATTAAGGTCCGAATGACACACCGGCAGGTATACAATGACGCAACTCTACCTCCAGCCTGCAGGCAAAGGGAGCGTTGAAGCATCGCAATATAGCAGGGTTGAGACAAAAATGCTTCCATGTTGTGAATGGAGCCATATTACGGATCTAGTGTACGAATAATAGACATATGGGCAAAGGGGACAAAGATTAAATCGTAGATGTCTAATCGAAATTGAACGAAAAAGTGTGCTATGGTTAAAATGAAAAAATCCTGGGAAAATAACAGTTTCTTTATCCGTAGATATTAACCAAGTTTATTTTTTTTTTTTTTATATTTAGGTACTTTGACATTAAATAATTTTTGATGATTGATATTACATTTCGACTGATTGTGAAGTAAAATTCATATAAATTAAAAATTGTCGAGGGAAACTCTGTGTAAACTTATTTAATTGTAGAAATAAGGCACTATGTTTTGTTTGTTTTAATTGTAATTTACTGCCCCCATATACAGAGTTAAATTTTTAAAAACTCGAATCATTTATCAATTAAACTTTGCGCTATAGACAAATGTGTTTGCGTCTTGTCATTACAAATTCCTACACTTCTTAAGACTGAATACTTCTTTGATAGATGTCTTAATGGAATACGAAAATATATGATATTGGATGTTATCAAAAGAAAAACAAATGTTCTATTGTATAAAAGTCTTTTAAGATCAGTATTAACTTATGCATGTGAAACTTGGTTCCATGTCTCGAACAGATGAGAATATGATAAGTATCTACGAAAGGAAGATTTAAAGATTTATTTTTGGAGGAATTCAGGAAAATGGAACGTGGCAAAGAAGATCAAATTTCGAGCTCTATCAATCATATAAAGAATCTGGCATTGTTAACTTCATCAAAATACAACGAATTAAATGGGCAGGTCACGTTGTCAGAATGGACGAAGACCGCGCCACTAAAAATGCTTGCAATGCCCAACCAATTGTCACACGAAGAAAGGGCAAGCCAAATCTTAGATGGATTGATGGCCTAGGAAAAGATCTAGTTTTGAGAACTAAGAACACTAGCAGAAAGAAGGTTGACATGGAAAAGGTTTCTTGAGAAGGCCAAGGCCCACCCTGTGATGTCGAGCCACTGAGGAAGAAAGGAAGCACTTCTTAGATTTTTATGGATATCTACAATCTCGTCTCAAATCCAAAAAGTAATATTTATCTGAGGAACATTTTACACAATAGCTTCCCGTCGATATTTGTAGCAAAATTCTGAGAAATATTTATTGATAAAAATTTCACGTAATACATAATTGGCATAACACGGATGAATTTAAAGAAAATTTTTAAATATACTCCCTTACACTTAAGTAGTTTATACTTATTGAATGTTATCTAACTTCCTCGACTTGTCACCACTAGCAATCATGAAGTGAAAAAACTCAGAATTTAAATGCAATAATGTATTTTTAATACACATGGAGGAATAATCAGCCATATTGAATGCATGATAAGATGCATGATATAAAAGGCAGTAACATAACTTTTGATATGATATATGAAGGAATAATCAATTATTCAGTGAGTGAGTGAATATTTAACGTCGCACTATTCAGCTACTCGAAGGCTTTTTGGAGACAGACCTCGTAATTTTGAACCATGGTCAAATGACGTGGATGACACCACCCTCTCCTAACTTCCCCGCAACACTATCGGAAGGACATCTGAGCTTTGAAATATTTAACGTGCATCATCTCCCTCTATACGGTGGGTCTTCAGCGGTACTAAGCTCAAACTCATGAAACGCGGTCTCCGAGTTCGTTACCTTGACCACGGCATCAATCATTGAAGGTATCACTTTAAATAAAATGGGAAATAAAATTGTTCTAAAACGTAAATCCAAAATAAAGTATAGGAAGTCTTGAATTTTAAATTCGCAATTTACAGATGAATATAAAACACAAAAATCTATAACGTATTAAAGTAGTTCTCAAGCTTTCAATGTTTGCGACCCAATATTCAATCATCATTTTCATCGCGCCCCCTTCACAACAATAACAATGTTTTGAATTCAGTAATACTAAACTTTGACGCTAAAACTAAAATACGACATTAACCTGTCAAGTGCCACCGGCATACATAAAAGTCTCGCTCAGCCAAAGCATTTAATGCCCCGGATGTATATATACGTCTTTCCGAATTACAATCTTTTCTATACACTACAGTCCATAAAACTATTCCGAAGACTTTGGAATGCAATAAAAGGAACTTGAGAGTGTTTGTGTGTTTTCGAAGGATTTACTCATTTCAGAGGTTTGATTATTAATTACTTCCCTCCCCCCAATACATCAGATTGGAACGTGGAAAACGGTGGCATTGGAGAGCGAATAGCGTAACTTTTAATCGGCAATTAAGGTATTAATTAATGATAAACCGTACAAATTATCAAGGTAAGTGTTATTTTTTTTATAATTTTATATATGACAAGCCCATGGATCACTGACAACTATTAAACTTGTTCTTAACTTAGTATTGCTAAATTAATTATAAAATACATTATGCAGGACTGATACATTAATAAGTATATTTTATTAGTATAAATGGGAATTTTTTTTATTATGTTTGAATTTATTTCGCGTTTGTTTACTTTCATTAAATTAATATATTTTTTTAAATAATTTTTTGTTTTTGACTTTTCAATATACTTGCTTCCCCCTCATAGAGTTATCAAGCCCTTTTGATGGTCGCGTCCTACAGAATGAGAAAAGCTGTATTAAAGAGTTTATAATAGAATTATACAACAGCGTTTGGTAAAGATACAGATAAAGCTTTATATTAATTTCTGCTAAATTTTTTACAAATTTCATAATGCAAATTCGATTAACTGTAAAAGAACTTCCTTAAATCATGAAATTATTTAATTTTTAATTATTTATGTATTATAAAAAAGGCCATGCTAATTTCATCGGCTATTTGAATAATTAGAACACGCCTGAACTACCATAAACTACAATAATAGCACTCTTGTCAGTGGTAGTCTCAAGAATTTAAATTAGTAGAAAATACTGAACATATTTTCCAGCAATGCTGAATTATATTGTAGATTTTTTGATGATCTATGTAAAAAAAAAGATACACACTTCACACTGTTGTGACTTGTACTGGAAAAAGTTTATAAATTAACTTCAAGGATTTAAAGTGAAAAGAAAACATATGTCATCTACCAATTTTTGAAACGAATAATAAAAAAAGCCACTGATTTGTCTAGTAAATATAAAAAAAATGAAACAAAAGGGAGACATTACTTACCAAATACACACAAATATTAAAAAATGGTATGACTTCTCCTCTATACAAAACATTTAAGCACCCTTGAAAAATGTAAAAAATCAGTTTTCTTTCTAAAAAAAAATATTATAATCCAAGACATTGCTCTAATTTAGTTTACTGATTCTTTCCATTGGCTGCCGGTCATGAATGCTTGTCATGAGTTCGAGTCCTGCCACTAACGAAGATTCGCCCAGTATAGGAGCAGATACACGTTAAATCTGCCGTGGCTCAAAGTCCTCACGTTGGCGTTGTAGGAAAGTTTAGAGAATGGAATGCCAGAGCACAGGTGTCGTCCTCATCATCTGACCAAAGTGTAAGATTACGATATTATTAGAGTGTGATGTTAATAAACAAGCCAAATAATCCTTCTTCGACAGTTTATTTTTGACCGACACGTCAAAATTTTATCACAGGAAAATTTTGAACCACGGTCATATTGCGAGATCAGTACTAGACTTGACACTCCACATCTACGCCTCGTTGATGTTAGGGCTTTGGTTCCCGATAGATATAACGAGCCTCGTCTCCTCTACACGACAGGACTTCAGTAGAAACAGGGCTCAAAAATGCGGCTGCACTAAAAGATCTACGACTCCTAATCCAGTGCCCTCACGATTCGGCAACAATAAATAACTTATAGTAGTGCTATAATAGGCTAATGTTGATTGATTTCATTCATTGATTGGGTTGTGCAGGAGATTGAGCAGCTTAGACCCTTCGTGTTTCTTCTAGCTGAGACCCGTTAAAAAAAAAGAAATCAATATTTTTTTTTCAAAAAACGATCAATATCCCCCAAGAACTATGTATTTCTAAAGTAGATATTTTTCAATGGATCCCGCCTCCACCGACCTATGAAAGTCATAAAATAAGCATATATACGCATGAACTGCCTCTTTTCAAAACAAAGATCTTCTAGATATCACAGTGCAAAATATTTTTATTGATTACATCCAGACATATTTTAATAACAGTATCCTTATAACAACTGATGGTTCAAAAACTACAAATCAATCATCAATAGGAATGTTGATTCCTCAGAAAAAATTCGACAGAATTTCTTACTGAGAGTTTTCATTTATGAAGCTATAGCCATATGGAATGCGTTAAAAATATAGCTCAGTCAATAACTTTCATTTGGGTACCGGCATATAAGGAAATAGATATTAAAGAAAAGGTAGATAAACTAGCCAAAGCCTCTCCAGAACCTTGGAGTAGTATTCTTGGATTTCTCAGTGGAGGATCTACACATATATTTCAAAAAAAGACATAAAAGTAAAAATGAAAAAGCATGGACAAAGAGCAGAAGAGATAAAAACTTTAATTATATTTTACATCTTGAAAAGTGGAATAGACAAGGCAGCAAACAATAGAAATTCAGAGGTTTTTAATTAATAAGATGCGAGCAAAAAAAATCTACCATTGAGTAATGTACATTTTCTTTTTAAACAAGTAGATTCTCCAATGCGTTCGGAATGTCAAGTGTCAGAAACAAGCGAATATTTCATTTTAACCTGCAGAAATTACAAAACTCAACGAAAATTTTTATCGCTAATCATCGAAAATGGTCTTACTTAACAATAGCGAGATGTAAAACAATAGATAATGTCCAAAAAGTTGAAAATTTTTTAATATCAACCAAAGATTTTAAAATATTAATATATTCATTAAATTCTGTCCGAGCATAAGGCGATGACCAAGTCTCCAGATTTATAGTGTTATTATTGTATTGAACTCAACTGAACTAGCTCTACAGTATTACTTAAAATTAAAGTAATAGAAATATTAATAATGATGCGACCCATAACACATATGTTTATAATTTTGAAATTTGAGTTACTCTTTTTTATATACGTACAATGCAGTAGCGCACACAGGAATTTTTTAAGGGGGAGGTCCAGGATCGAAAGTCCACTATTCTCGTATCATGCTCCAATAAGCCGGTCAACGTATTCTTTTGATTTTGTCGATTTTCGGGAACAAAAAACACTAAAAAAAATTAATTACTGATTGAATAATTAGCATTAATTATTAAAATTAATTGTTAATAACAAATACTTAATCACATTTTACGTAATATTTACACAAAGGATTATAATCAATCGGAAAAAAAAATCAAGGGCTTTGGGGGAGAGGACCATTCTCGGTCCCCCCTCCCCCATGTGTGTGCCACTGGTAAAATCTGTCATTTGCAAAATGTTTACTAATTTCGATTCACGGATGAAGAAGATATCTGAAAAACGGTATATTCCCAATTTTTTTCCCTTCATATTCTTATATATTTCTACCCCGCACCAAAGTGACTTAAAAGGCTATTTATACATTTAAGAGCAGATCTTACCATGACTTAAAAAAGGATTTGGGATAATAGCCATTGTTGCTCCATATCCCATAAAACCTGAACTGAACTGAACTTGAAAAAGGATTCTCGAACCCGTAATGAAGAAGCAATGACGTCAATTTAAATCTCATAATACCATTTTGTAATACTTACAATTAATAACTTTCTGATTTCATTTTTTGCAATGGTTAACTGCATTTACGTCATTTTAGCGTTTGGGTGGCATGATCAACTTTACTTGCAAACAAAGTATTCGATTGATTGATGATGTTCACCAGTGGCGTAACGGAGAACATTAGGCCCCCCCTCCCCTGCAAAGTCAGGTTTTGGGCCCCAGGCCTGATCTTACAATGGGCACGTACTTTGCGTCAGTCAGGCTTTGGACCCCCTAGAATCCTGGGGTTGCGGGGATGTACGTTACACCACTGCTGTTCTCTTTGAAACAAAAAGAAGGCTATTCACGACTACTTCGTACTTTTGAATTGCTGTCAAGTAAGGGGGAAGATACAAGAGCTAGCCCAACATTGTTGAAACTTCCACACCCCATCATCGTGAGTGGTTTGTGCAACAAGAGATTAAACATGTATCATCTCCATCACACGACAAAACTTGTAGCCGAGTGGTCATGATCTCGTGATTGGAGTCATCGAGTCTCAGATTCGAGTACTTTTAACAATGAAGACCCGTCGTGTAGAAGAGCTTAATTGTAAGTTAAATCTGTCTTGGCTCAAAGTCCTCTCATTGGCGTGGTGTGGTATTTTGGATAGAGGGTGCCAGCTCAGGGGCCGTCCTCGTCACTTGATCGTGTTTCTAAATTACAAGGTCCCTCACGGCCCTCGGAGTGTGAGGTGTATACGGATGGATCCAAGATCAATACCGAGACTGGTTGCTCTATCTGCGTCTTTTTGCGGGGAACCCTTCATAAGACTTATCTTTTTAAACTCAAAACATGTACTCTGTCTTTCAGATAGAGATATAGATAAAGAAAATTATTGCAACTACATAGCAGATTATTGCGTTAAACTTGCCACACACACTTCAAATGCCGAAGAGGTATATGTGCCTGCTCCTCGCTCTTGCGTCTTAAAAGTTTTGAAAAATATGCTTATTGAAAACGGAAAATTTTTTGGACTAGATCTAACAACGGTCCACGGGTCAAAAAAATACTTATCAACCCCTAATATTAATATTAACCCTTATTCTAGGCACATTGTGCAGTTTTTAACTATAACCATGGTTTGTTCCTATATTATTTACACAGATTTAAATTAAAATCTAGCCCCTTTTGTCTCTTATGAAGGTATTGGGGACGCGGATCACTGTGTGTTCCATTGCACTTTCACAAAAAATTATCACCTCACTGAACCCACGGATATATTTCGTAAATTATGGTTTATCTCTTTAGTTAACAATACGAATGTTTATGAGGTTCATTTCTTGCTTAAAATAGCAAAAGATATCTCCGCTAAAATTCAACATTTTTGTTTACTGCTGTTTCCTTCCTTTATATTTAAAAAAAGGGGGGGGGCTATATATATAAAGAATTAATCATCTTCCTTCCGATACTGATTCATTTATTTAAAACTAAAGGACAAATTAAGAGAGAAAAGTATCAACAGGAAATATATATAGTGGCGTCAGTTGAAAAGTTGAGTTTTTTTAGTCACACAATTTTTTTTTTTTAATGATGCGTTTGAATTGAAGTTTATTATTGTTCTTGATATATTTGCAGATTGCTCCAATAATATTTTTTTCCTTCTCTTACCCTATGTCTTTTTATTATTATTTTTAGTTTTGTTTATTTGCATATGTACTTATGTATGTATATTGTGAATTTACTATATAATATTGTGAATTACACTTCTGTAAAAATTTAAACTAAGATTTTGTTCAATAAAAACTGAACAAAGGGATAGTTGGTTCCCGAGGTAGCGGCTTGTAGCTCTAATCTTCTTTCAGTTGTGTTTCAGTTACCTAGGTCACTCTATCAACATCCCTCGTGTCGCTTTATAGAACGATGTTAATTATTAAAGCACTTACTTCATATTATGTGGAAGTAACAGCTTAGAAAGTGAAAGCCCAGATGTCATCCTAATTTATTTAGCCGATATTCAGTGTCTGTCAATCAGTCATCCATTGTAATACTCTGTATGATATTAAATAAAGGTAAATTAAATCAAACCTCATATTTGAAGATTTCCTCCCAAGTGAGGAAAGCCTTGAGTCAGCTGTAATAACTTATTAAGATGTTTTAAAGCTATGTCAGTGAAACAAATAAAATCTACTCTTGTTTTCAGCTCATTTAAAGGGATTTCATAATTTATTTTGATAAATAATGGAATTAATTACCTGAAACATACGTTCTTTTTCTCACTCATATTTGCTTGATTTTCTATATCTAGGACTAAGATAATATTTTTCTATACCCTTAACGAATTCGTTTTCAAACAGTATTTGTGTTTTAACTAGCGCTTTTTATATGCTTAATTTTGTGTAAAATTATAACAAATAAATAAAATGGATAGAAAAAAAAATGATTGTTTAGGTCTCTCTTCATAAAAAACAAACCTGTTTTCTCAATAAGTTTAAATCAAAAATTATTTACAAATATGCTTGAATTAATTTTAAATTTCTTTCATAAATTACTTATAATACTGGAACCTCGCTTTGTTTTAAATAGCTCAAATATATATTCCAGGAGAGGAGGAAAAATCAACGCGCCGCTTAATATTGAAGCGAAAAATCGACATAAATTTCAGCTTATTTGCGCTTTGTCAGCCTTAATTAATCCAACATGTTTGAGGAAAACGAAAAATATGACGTATATATGTATATACACGAATACAAAATATTATTCTTACTACTTACGCAACTAAAAAAAGAAACGCGATGTTGACATTCGCTACGCCATCTATCGATACTAAAGGTAATTATTTTTCCTCTTGTAGGAAGAATTTTTTCTTCTGTTCCATATTAACGATTAATCAAATTAATAAAACTCTGATTAGCTACTTCCGATGCGTTCGAAGTAGTAGACGCGAACAAATGGATTACTAGACTGTGTATTTTAATAAAAATAGCATTAGTTGTATTTTTTATGGGAAAAATGAGAGTAATTCGAAGATATGAACCAAACAAAATCATACTACGTTTGGAGATAAATTTAATTATAAATTAGCGATCGTTAAGCCCTTAACTTGACGAACCCTACCAATGGTACTAAAAAAGCCGATTCACCGTCAAGTGTCTGAACAAACACTGCATTCTTCCTCTCAGACATATCTTTCTAATCAGACTTAGAATTAAAATCACGGCTCAATTACGGTCTCTGACTTGTTTGCGGGGCGAGTTAGATAATTACGGCAAACATATGTCTTCATGGCAGAATTGTTGATGGTGTGAGAGAGATAAAGGATGTAAAATTCAAGAAACAGAAATACTTTTGGAGAAAAAACAAAGAGATTGATTCGGTTTTGTGGCACCTATTCCAAAGATAATTATCGTGATTAAATTTTTTTTTAAATACCATTCCTGTGCAGCTATCTTGTATTTATTTTTATGATAAAGTAAAAATATAAAGTAATCTTAGTTTTGATGTCATGTATAATAAAAAACATATGCGATACAGCAAAATAAAATTACTTCACAATTTTTTTTAGAAGAAAAGTGTAAACATTTGGGAAACAAATTTTGTCGTATACCTCACATGGGGATCTTTTAATGAAGAATTTAAGAATTATGAAATTATTTTTATGTATGTTACCGTTAAAGTGTGAAATCCGTTATTTTATAGAATAACTAGGTATTTCATAAAATAACTAGGCAAGCCAGTTAAAGCATATAAAATTATTTAATTCTAAGTTTTAACTAGGTATTCTATAGAATAACGATTACTTGACCGCTGAAGTATGAAATACGGCACTCGAAAGTTCTTTGAACCGGTTCTAGCTGCTTTGGGAAGGATTTTTCCGATTAGGAACTAGAGATGGCCGAATAAAACAGTTTTACTCTAGATATCAGTTCAGTATATGTCAGCGAAAATTAATTTTGATTGAAGAAGTTCCAAATATTGACACTACGCTTCAATCTGCTGCAGCACCTCAAAGTTGCGATACTGGACAAAGATTTAAAAAGTGCTCGTGTAAAAAAATGTGCAATAGTAATTATGAAGCAACAGTTTTTCTTCCCAGCATATATATTTGTTGATAATATTTAAATATCTATTCTTGCAATATATTCTTTTCCCTCCTTTCTGTTTAACTAATATTAGTAATATGAGCAATAAATAAATTATATCATCTGTGCCTTCCCTAATTATTTATCAATTATTCATTCGCAAAATGTATTTTTCGAGAGATTTTAGCTATCTAGGATCAATTCATTTATAAAATATCTTTGAAATTGTTTATTTTTCACTTTAATGATCTATCCTTAGTTATTTCATGGAATAACTAGGTAAAATATGAAATTTTCCCTTTACTATATATTTTAACTGACTTGTGTAGTTATTTCATGAAATACTTAGTTATTCTATGAAATAATTGAATTATACACTGTAACGGTAACATGTACAAGTATATTCTGGCATAATAATGCATGATTTCAACACATAAAATACGAGCATTTTTCATGGGTGCATGTTATTCGCCAGATATAAAAATGATAGCTTTAAAAATAGTTAGGAAAAAAAAACCTCCAGATTTCTGCATATATGTAAATATTGTTTATTTAAATGATATTACATACCTTACAAACTTTCATCATTAGATAAAATGAAAAATTCGTCTTCCGATATATCTGCAGGTACATCATCGAATTCTGTTTCTTTTTCACTATCACTGTACCCATGATCCATAAATAAATAATCATTTTCCGTTCCATGTAAATTGCTATACTACAGTTTTAAATGACTTTTGAGTTATGTCAGGTTTAATTTCATTTCATACTTTTATTATCCATTCACACACTATTTCTTGACTAGCATGATGTATTTGGCCTCCTTTTGTAAATGTTTTTTCATCTTCTGACTTCCACAAACTTTCTAACGCTTTTTTCTTGCTCTTAAGAAAATTAATTTTAGAAGTATACAGTCGCTCCCCTAAGGGGTGTATATTACTTCGAATAAATAACTCAAAAAGATAAGAACTTTGCACATGTACATTTCAAGTTTCTTCAATATAAACAAGTGCGTTTTATACAGCAATATAGCTAAAAATTTTAAAAAAATGCTGTTTGAAAATATAGGTGCGTGTAATATAAGCTGGAAATATATGGTATTATCTTGTTTTGAATTGCGTACTAGGAAACTATATGTGAAAAAGTTCTGAACATTAAATTAAATTAAGTGATTAATAAAATTAAAGTCAAATTCTTCGATATTTGTAATGTGTAACAAATATGTGTATAAAAATGTATTAATAAAAGTTTTTTTTTTCGAGTTTGCATTGCATGAGCAATAACTCTTTATTTATGCCTGGAGGAAATTAGTTTATGTATGTATACTGTACAATGAGAAGAAATATATACAGTTCTGGGGGGGGGGGCAAAGCAAAAGCTTACTGAATCGTAATACATTCATCTCTTAGTTTTATATATATATATATATATATATATATATATATATATATATATATATAATATATATATATATATAATATTATTAAAGGCTATAACATTATAGTATTACATTAACAGATTATGGTTTTATCTATAATATAGTTAAACTTCTCTAGAAATTTATTGCTTTCCCTATGGCCCAGAATACTGGCAAATTCAGGTGAAGGTTGGCTGGCCAGAAAACTTTGTTTAAACCTGCATTCCTAGTTCCTAAGGCTGGGAGTTTGCTATTAGTATTTCTGTGGCTAAATCTTTTCTATTATGACGATAGTTATCTTAGGTATATAACTATTTTTAGTATATTTTTGAAATATATATATATATATACTAGCTGACCTGACCACGCGTTATACTATGGCTTTAATACGTTAGTTCAATATTATCCTAAGCTATTCAATGCAGTCAAATTAATCTTCGTTTACAATTTTGAAGGGTTGAAATAAAGTATAAAACAACAAATTATTTTAATTTTGCATTTCATCCATTTCCTATTTGAGTGTAGTATAATGCATGAATTACTAACCAAGTCATTAAGTAACAACATATGAAGATTTAATTTTATTAATGTGGTGAATAACGTTGATTCTTTGCAATTTTTAAAAAAATTATTTTTATCATTTTAAAGTATAACAACAAATAATTCTATACAACTAATCGCTAATCGGTGCACAATATTTTTCGGTAACCCGCGTATTTTGCTAACTCAAATAGATTCAACGGTTTTCGCACACGTGAGCATGTAACATCTAGTTGCCCATTCGAGAAACATAGATTTTCTAAGTCCAAGTATCAAATGAATATTGTTCGGGTTTCAGATTCATTTATGGTCATCGCGAAAGCCAAAAGCGCGAATCGGCAATTGAAGCCTTTTGAATGGTATTAGAGATTCTGACGGTATCAGTGGAAACGTGGCAACAGTTTCCTTAGTAGAATAACCGAATTTTCGTTTAAACTTTACATTCAAAATGTTTGCTTCAAGAAGTTCCCGGTAATTGTTTTGATGATGAAACGTGCTCCGTTGCATAATCTAGGTGGATTTAAGTTACGCAAAAGAATATCCAGGGAACTAATCTTCAACCGAAGATTGTGTGGTGACATTCCTTTTACTTCTAGATAATTCAAAAAATCGGTTGGAAAATTTGCGGTTTTGGTTTTCATCAACAATAGTGTCGATAATATGCAAAATTATATTATGATCGGTTGAGTAGTTTCAGAGTCCATTGCGGACAAACACTGTGACACGTATATTTTATACATAAAGATATATATGTCGAATTCCAGTTTCATCAAATAGGTTCGCTCTCTACTATTGGTTTCTGTTTGGAAAAATTCCAAAAAATCATTTATATCTGGACTCAATTTTTTGTCAAAATTTCTTCGATTATATTCTAGAGTAAATTCAGTAGGAATAATTTTCAAAACGACAGCAATTAACATAGAGCTATAAGATTTGGGTTCTATTCCTAACGCGGATAAGCTCCTAACATTTACTTCAATTTCGCTATGTAACTTTTTTAACTTTGGAATGTCATTCGATTTATAAACTGGAAGCAGATTTATTTTTTATTCATATGGTTATTAATTATTACTTCTTTTTTCCAAATCTTTTTTAAAAAGCTCAACAGCAGAATCATAGCTTAATTCATTTATCTCAAAACCTTCTATTGCTTGAACAGCTGAACCAGATACATAGCTTTTTAAATAATTAAATTTTTCTATTTTCGAAAGTGAATTATTATCATGGATTGAAATTTGGAACGTATCCCAGAAGCTTTAAACTGAGTACAATCTCCATAAAATTTTTGAATCATAACTTTGGAAGTTTAACAATGTTATTTGTATTTACAGAAGTTGAATTCTGATCTGTGTACCGCTACACACAATGGAATTAATCTGACTTTTGTTTTATTTTCTTGTTTTGCGCGAAAAATTGTTGTAGTTATTTTGTCACAGTAATCAAATGAAGTACTTAATTCAGTGTCATATTGTTCTAATGTGTGGTTTCACTTAAAATTAAGCCATCAATATTTCTTAACTCTTTCGATCTAGTTATTATTAAATTCAAATTTTCCTCAAGGGAATCAAAATCAGTCAGTTCTTCTTTTAATAAATTCTCAACGGTTTTAATTAACCGTGTCGCTGCCAATCTTAGTGCTGTTCGCACTATTTTTTTTCCGATGCTTTCTATTATAATGAATAAAATCTTCTTACCTTTAGCAGGCTTCACGCACTTCAAAGCGCTATTCCAATATATCAGTTAATTCAAAAAGAGAGTTAAAAACAATGATTATATTTACGATCTCATATCATTCATCAAATTTCGAGAACAATTCATTGTTCCAACATTTAAATCTATAATTAATCTCTTTTTGGCCAATGCTCCATGAAAAAAATCAATATTATCTATTCAAATAGAGAAAGACATTGATACAACCTCTCCCTTCGAAATCTAGTTTTATTCTCCTAATAAAAAAAAATAGTGATTGCACTGATCTAAGCAATAAATTAGAAGCGAGCATTCTGGCGCCCACATAGACAAAACAAAAGGGGAAAATTTTGCTTCGCGGGATATTCTCAAAATCTGGCAACGTTTTTTCCGGATTCTCCACATTTCCGGCAATAAAAAAATTATGGCGTGATTAATTGAAATAAAAACCATCCTATGTTTTAAGTTGGACGAAATGACACACAGTATGCAAAATTATATTATGATCGGTTGAGTAGTTTCGGAGTCCATTGCGGACAAACACTGTGACACGTATATTTTATATATAAAGATATATATACGTATATATATATATATATATATATATATATATATATATATATGCGTGCGTGTGTGTGTAAACTCATTTGTGTGTTGACGAGTTCAGCTCTCTAAGCTTGCAAATTACCCAAAAGAGTTGTTATAAAAACTAAAAGTTGAATATGTTAGTTGTTTTCGAAAAAAAGTCGTACCTCGTTCGCAGCAGAGAATCCCACAAACAGCAAACTTTACTTGTAATTTGAAACAAATTGTTGTTATGAGCTTCTATTCCGCGTACAAACTTCTCCACATTTTTAGATCCGTGTGAGCCAGAGTTTAAGTGAAATAAAAGAAATAGAAATAAGATATGTCTTCAATTAAAGCATTGAATCGAAAAAGGAGCACCATACAAGCTCAACGCACAAAACTTTCGTCGAAAAACCGTTAAGAAATCTGAATGAAATGTAATTTCTCGCTGTATTGGATACACTTAACAAGATATTAAGAACAAATTTTTTGAAGACATCAAGCTAACTTATTTTGAAATTGAAATTGAGAATGATTTAAAAGATGTCAACCAATATTATCGAAAATAGATGAAAATATTCAAGAATTTCAGTTGAGTGAAAATTATATATTTCCTTATAAATTAATTGAAGCTAGCAATTCTAAAGTAACAGAAGAAAATAATATGTAACAATTCGAACAATGCATATAATGTTCTACTACTTAAAATTTCTTTACCTCAGTATGATGGACAATTTTACTATCAGACTTCCTTCAAAAATCAATTTCAGAATTAAATATAAAATAATATCAAGCTATCGTAATCCCCAAAATTAAAATATTTAAAGACATCGTGTGCTTAAACATGCTGCTCTACAAGTCCAGTCACCAGATGACCGTTACGATTCTTTGTCTCTTGATTCGTTGAAAAAACACAAAAACTCATTGATGGAGTCATATCTAGAGTATAATTATTTATAAGTCATTAGTGAGAACTAAAACCTACCTATATTCGTCTATTAACCCCTTAAGTGGTCAATTTTCTTGACCCAAAATTTTCAAAAAAAGGCACATTTTTTGTTGCATGTAACTAAGCACAATACTTAACAAAATGCGATGGAAGAATTTTATTTTAAATTTAAATTTTAAAGTTTTCACACTATTTTTAATTTTATAACTGTGAAGCATAAAAACCTCTAAATGTTTGTTTTTTTATAAGTACACGCTGCAGGCTATGAAGAATGTTTCATATATACATCTTAAAAGAATTTCTTTCATGCTTACAAAAAAATTTTCATGTTCATACAACTTTTTTAAGCGATTGAGGATTTTGTGTGTGTGCATATATGCATGCACACACAATTTGAAGTATGGGGTATTACACTAGGTCTTACATTGCAATTGAGACAGAGATAATATTGACTGTTTTTTGGATTATCTTTCCATTTTTATTTCTTCTCAAGTAGTAAATCACATATTACTCTGACAATCTCTGTTCTTTATCGAATTCTTAAATTCCTGTCTTCAATGAAAAATTCCCGCCTTCACCACAAAGAAAATCCCGGATGAGAAGTATTTCAGTACCATGGACAAACTGCATCCCCCAAAAATACTAGCACTATAAGAATTAAAAATATGGGCAAATCAGACAGAATGACGAAAATATCAGTGTGCGGGCAAACCAGATGCGGCTAGCTTTTCGTAGCCCGTACGGTGTACGGGAATCCAGTTAAGAGGTTAATAGATATTTTGTAGAAAAATATTCATTATTTAGAGGTGCTAAAATTGAAAGCAATAACATTGTTGTGATATTTTATTGAAACATTTAGTTTTTACAAAATTAGGTAAAGAAACTCATTGGTAAATTAATTAACTGTTGAGACTTTCATAACGGGCCTACTTAAGAGACATTTTTGAATTTCTCAAAAAAAAAAGGCATTAAATTCTAGAAAATTTAAATTATACTTCTTTTGATTCCAAACCCAAACTAAATGCTATTAGTAAAAACGGGAGGGGTGGGGGGAAGTTCCTTTCCATCCTAGAGATCAAAAAGCTTTTTAATAAAATCTGCTTTTCAATATTCTAGACTCGGTGGAAAATCCTTCTTTGTGCAAATGCAAAGAATTCTTACAAATGATATTTGAATGATTCAATTTCTGTATAAATTAAAACCTTTTTATTAGTCCTTATATATTTTATTTTATAGCAATGCGGAGGATAGTACCCGCGTCCTTTGGTTCCGTAAGCACGTAACATACCACTAGACAAATGTGATCACAACTATCCGGAGGTTATGCAGATGATATCGCTACATTACTCCCTCACCGGTGAGTCGGTGGATAGGTGAACGAACGATATATTTGATACGGTGAGCGTGTGTGATGTTGCGTCAGATGAATCTGACGACTTTGGTTTCTGCATCAAGTGAGTCTGACGACTTTGATTGCTGCATCAAGAGGGTCTGACGACTTTGGTTGCTGCGTCAAGTGGGTTTGACGACTTTGGTTGCTCTTCTTGCGGGTAGATGGCGCCATGATAGATCAGAAGGTTTGTGTTTCTCTTGATTCAGCCAAGGTCACCAATGGGGAGGTGAATCCGAGGACAGAACCCGGGACGTATGGATTCGTAGCTGAGTTCCCACTTGACACAGCAACCAAAGTCGTCAGACTCACTTGACGCAACACCACCAATTAGTAGCAACAATTCACATGCTCGCCATAACAAATATATATATCGTTCTTTTTCGCCTATCCCCTGACTCACTGGTGGGGGAGTGCTATAGTGGTGGTATCTTCTTTATAAGCCAGTAACAGCCTCCGGACAGGGATGATCACTTTTGTTTCGTAGTCCTGTTACGTGGCTTCGGTACCAAGCATCGCAAGTTCTATCTTCCAAGCAAGGAATTGATTCAGTTTTTTTCTATGTAGTTTATCTTTATACTGATTCTACAATTGTGTTATTATGAATATATTCACAACCCCATCTTTTAAAGTGAATCGTTGCAAATTGAGTTTTTCAGATTTTATCTGCAAATTTGAATGGCATCGCTTCAAGGAAAAGGACAATTCAGCTGATTCCCTGCTACGAGGTGTGCCTTTAGATGACCTTGTTGGAAACAACATTTAGTGGTCTAGTCCAGATTTTTTTCACAGATACGTCAACTTTCCAAGTAATCGTGACTATTCAAGTACTGATCTTGTCTATACAAAGAAACTTTGTAAATACCTCTGTTCAGTTTACCATGACTGACTTTTTTGATGATTTCTGTAAGCTTTCAAACAATTCTATAAGAATAATAAGAATTTCAAGTTTTACGTGATTAGGGGTGGAAGTTACAAGAGAAAAAGTTGTTCAATATATAATCAGTATAGAATTTAACCATGCCATAAAAATGTTTTAGCAGTTTTCCTTCAAAATTCTTAAATTTGAAACATAGAAATAATTACAAAAAAAAAGTCGAAATTACGAGAATTGTAATAAATTTTAAAAGGTTTTGCTCTTACTTCTGAAATCTATATGGCTTTTCCCGATCTTGCAATGTTGACTCTCCAACAAATGTGACATGATTATTTCTAGGGAGTCACATTACGAAACTCTGTAAGTGAGTGAGTGAATATCATAACGTCGCACTGTTCAGCTACACGAGGGTTTTTGGTGACGGACCTTGTAATTTTGAACCACGGTCAAGTAACGTAGACTACACTTGGTCTAGTACCCCCTCTCCTAACAACCACACTACACCAACAGGAGGACATTTAAGCTCTCGCAATATTTAACGTGCATCGCTGCCCTACACGGCGGGTCTTCAGTGGTACTAGTCTCGAACTCATGAAACGTAGGCTACGAGTCCATGACCTTGACCATTAGGCTACCTTGACCATTAGGCTACCTCGGCCATTAGGCTACCGTGGCCACAGACTCAGTGGCCAAGGCTAAGATCTACTGTGCCTATCTGAATTTACGTGAACTTAAGCGCTGGGGTGAGTGTGCAGATGTTTCCGTCAAGTGGTCAGTCTGACATGAAACTCCCAGTGTTCAGTTCCCAAGCAAGCTATATAGGCACTCATTAATCAAAAGGCTATTCAACCTATGTAGTCAAAAAATGATAATAATAGTAAGCCGAATAATGAAGTACATGAATCACTTTATAATGTTTGAGAATACTAGTTATTTTTAACCTTTTTAGAATTTCAGATATAAATTTCTTTATCAGTTTGAATCAATGTCCTCCTCCAATGATTTTAGGAGTTATTCTTATGTAAATTTTTTATGGTGTAGAAAAAACATATTTTTATAGTGACTTTTTTCCTTCCAAAGTTCTACAAGTTGAAAGTTACCTGTATAAACTAAATACACTAAAGCAATATTTATATATACAGCTTTAAATTCTATGTGTTCACTTCTTTACAAATTGATATACTTCTCTAAACTCCTGAGATAAATGCCCTCGATTTTACTCAGAAACTAGTGTTTACAAAGACGTTGCATTATCAGTGGAAACTAAAGGTAGGAAAATTAGGAAACCAGATAAACTTGAAAGGACATTTGAATAAAGGATAGATTGTTAGAATTTCGATCAATACGTTCTTTATAAACTTTTCTCGAATCCATCCTAGGACCTATTCCTCACTTCAAGTCACGCTTATCCTCTATACTACCTTATCTAAAAGGAAAGCAGCTAGTTCTCCTGAAGAGGAATTCTGTCCGCCGCCAGCCATCTTATAGACGAAATACTGGGTAACAAATTCTGTCCACAAGGATACAGTGTCAATAGATGACGTTAGCGAAGCTCAGTGTAGGGTCAATATCTTAATGGCGTCTTCCCTAGTTCTAATCCCAGGGGTTGAGCTTTGTACGTTGTTGGCATTGTTACAAGTCTGGGGCTATTGTTGAAACCAGGCGAGTTTTAGCAGCATAGCTGGGCGCCCAAGGGCTGTTGACTGGAGCATAGGGCTATAGCTAAATAGATTAGGAGTGCCCTCGCCTGCTTATCCGCTCTTAAATGTTAGATACTCCGTTCTGCTAATTACGCCCGCTCGGCCTCCTCTTGCTGTAGTTGTTCAAATACACCGAAATGGCTCATTTGGTAGATCAACACGTTAAACATGGAACAAACTCAGTGGGATCTACTAAAATCGGGTAACTTTAGTGAGTGGACACTGTAGAAGAGTTTTTCGGGAATTGTCCACAAACGCAAGGCTGTATATATATAATTAAAATTTTATATTTTACATCAGAAATGTTCCAATAATTCTCAAATAAATTCAGTTTTATTACAGAAAAAGTAATTTTCTTTCTTTCAAAAGAAAGTTTTTCAATTACTTCATTTTTTTCGTAGTTCTTTTTGTTATTTTCGTTGTTGTAAGGTACGAAACTAAGGTATTTTTGGAAAAGTATTTGATATCTTTACCAACTGAAATATATAGAGATAATACACACACATATATAGAGAAATATATCTTGAAAACACACACACATATATATAAAATATTTCAATGAGATCGTACTCTTTGTTGCATATAATGATGTTGTCTTGACAATTCAAAAGTCTGGTTTCTTAATCCAAACGTCGTTCATTTAATTGTAACATCGTGATTGTTATTTTGAACACGCACTTCGCTCAAGAACAAAAAATGCATTATACAAATCCCACATTTAAGTATGTAAGGAAAAATTTAATATAAAAACATAATCACGTGTTCAAATGAAGGGAAATATAATTTATTTTTAGAAATTACATCAGTGTCTTAGGGAATGGTTTTTTCCAGTTAGGTATAGCACGTATAAGCCATTATGATATTCTATTATTTGGAGTCCCAAATAAATCTGTCAAAAATTCAAGGTCTAATCTTTTTAAAGAGGAATTGATAGTTAATCTATCGAAATAATGTTTTAATTCCTTAGAGAAAGACGAGATAAGACGCGTTTCGAAATAAGAAATTCGAATTTATGAATTAGATATTTTAAATGCATAAGATTCTAAATTTAAGTAAATATTAAAAAAAATTTATAAGTTATTAGTATATATATATATATATATTATAACATTCTGCAAGGGATAAAGTAAATTTTTTCTTTAAAACATAGTATTAAATATGTTTGAAAATGTATTGATAAAGAATATGGGAAATATAAAAAATATATTTAAAAACATATTCCTATTTCTCTCCAAAAAAGCTATCCGAATTTGAATCCTACTCTGAAATAATCAAAGACACTATTTAAATAATCCTGCTGTGGATATCCTAAACTTAAAATAAAATATTACTAGAAAGTTAATAAGGATTCTCAAAATATTTTTGCGTTTTACACACATGAAATAAGCTGGCATTTATACTTTTTCTAAAGAAATTTAAAATAACTAACTTTAAGCTGATAGCGATGATGAATCGAATATAACATTGGTGTAAAAAAATCTCTCGTATTTTACTTATATTTTTTGTAAGAGAATTAATAATTTTACATACACGATTGACATATGTGTGTATTCCTTATATAAACTTCCTAAGGGGATACTAATAAAGAAATCAGTTTATGCAATTGTATCAATAAATTTCATACAACTACAATTGTATATTATAATAAAATTATTTCAATTGGTTTATATTCATTTTATCGCAACAAATTCAAGAAATAATTTGGAAGGAGTCATTGATTTGTTCATAGTGTTAGAACAAAGTGCAAGAACAACCAGTCACAAAACATGATATTGCTAAAAATTAAACTTTCCGAAATTTCATGAAAAATTTTCCTTACAAATAATACTGAAAGAGCATTTTTATAGAATTTCATGTTTACCTTATAATAGAAATTTACTTCAGTTATTCTTGCATTCAAAAGTGGGGAAGCTGGGGTTAACCGATTACCGAAAAGAAAGAAAGGGAAACAATAATTTTTAATAGACGTAATAATTTTTTTAATAATAAACAGAGGCAAGTCTGAAGAGCCGTAAACGTGAATACAGAGTCGCGGTCCGCAAATTCCTGGTCAGGTGCGGCTTTTAATTGAAACTTTACATTTTTATTAAAGTGAAATATATTGCATTTGATTTTTTTTATTAACGTCGCACTCTTCTGAATCTACAGATTAGACAAAGATCACACCACAACTCTACTAACTCACACATCCCGCGAACGTGAGAGCTAGATTCAACAGATTTACTGTACATCAGTACCTTTACACAGCGATTATTTAGTAGCACCAGCTCTCGAATCCACGACTGAACAATAACGACCAAATTTGCAGCCCAAACCGCTTTTCTACCACGGGAACGAAATATATTTTGTGGTAAAGTACTTAAGGTATCCTACTACCCTAAAGTTGTGAATTTTGCCAAAAATTGACAAGATTTTCATGATTTTATTTTATAGGCCATCTTATTAACTTTATAAAAGTACCAAGTTTACTATTTTTCGTTCACTAGAACACAAACTACAAGTGTTTTAGTAAAAGAAAATGCCATTACTTAAAGCAAGATGTCACACTCTCTAAAAACGCGTTTTACTCGATATGTGTTGTTTGGAAAATACTCAAAGGGGACAGTGATTGCTCAAAAAGTTTTGAAAATAATTAATTGAAATTTTTTGTGTATGTTCTGTATAATAATAAAGGTGTTTTAACTTTCAGATTTATCAATCGCTGTTTTATTACAAAATGTACAGTCCTTTATGTTAATATAATCACTGTTTTTTTAAGCAATTTCATATAATAACTTAGATAAAGGGCTCTAGTTTTTGTAGAAATTAAAATATCTTTTATCCTGAAGGTCATTTCAAAAATGAATAACATAGTAACACATCAGAATTGAAAAATTGAAAATTTGTTCATAAACTTTTGGTACAGAATGGGCCCCGTTTATGATACTTTTTTGTAAATTTTTAACAAATTTGTTCCCATTTTATTAATAAAAATTTCGTTTTCTCTCCTTAGTTTTAGCATATTTTTCTTAAAATGTACTAAAATCTAAAAACCACAAAAACAAAACAAAAAAATCCCGATGTCTCTATTTTTTTTTTTTTTTTTTTGAAGTTGATGCAAGTAGTCGGATACCTTAAAATATTCTACACATTCGTTGTAAATATAGCCAATGAATACATAGAGAGAAATATGGACGAAACATTTTTTAAAATAATTTACTGTTTCTCCATTGGATACAATGAATTCAATAGATTCAAATGTGCCACTGTATGTATGTAGAGGATGTTTTTTAAGTCTGAAAATATATATATCGTGAGTTTATTTTATGAAACAGTTTCCTCATGTTTAATCACAAGAGCTCTTTAAGTTTTTGCCTGCAAATAACATTCAAGACTGATTTAACTCCTCTAACCATCAAACCATGTTAGATCAGTGGTTTAAATAATCATATCAGATTCAAATTGGTATTTTGCATAGTTTAAGCTGGAATAAATTTACTGATTTTGACCCAACGAGTAATCTGTTGTTTAAACAACGAAAGAAAGTCAATGCACGTGCTGTAAGATTAAATTTCTATGGTTTTAAAATATAAGACTTGCATAGTTGTTGCATTTTAAGGCTACACAGGATCCTTTTTCAAAAAAAAAATTTTGGAGACAGTAACAGTAAAAACAATTTATGTTTTATATTCAGATTATATTATTAAGTTGATTCTGAAAGCAAAAAGTCAGTTTAAACAGCCATTATTTTACAATTCTAAAAAATTAAAAAAACTTTGAAGTTTTTCAAACTTTTATAAAATGCTCAAATTTTAATATTTTTTAGTCATTTTAAGTGATTTGTGCAAATAAAAGTTAGCATGGATTTGAAAATCTGTTCCCTTGCGAATTTTTAATAATTATTTTTCTAGCTAAACATGGAAAGCACACAATTTTTTTTAAATATTAACTTTAGCATTTTTTAAAGAAATAGCCAGAAATCTCAGTCCTAAATCCATACTGACTTTTGTAGAACGTATGTTTTAGAGTATCTACAAAAAATTTCAAGTATCTATCTTGAACAGAAAAAAAAAAAAAGCTTAGAGATTAGAAAACACCTACATCTTCAAAATTAGAAGTCTGAGAAAAACGCATTTTAAGTTTATAAAGGCATAAAACAAAAAAAGACATAAAAACAAATAGTATTTGTTACAACGACCAGTTATTCAGCCTGATCTTAACACAACATTTTCACAAAAGTTTTGAAAACACAAAGCATTTATGTACAACATAATAATCATATAAACTTAAACTAAAATCACAAGGTTTGTACATAAAATTTGATTTTTTTACTTTTTTTTTAAGTTGGGGAAGTTTAGCAAGTTTTAAAGTCACCCAACAAGAACTCAAACACCATAATATAGTACTACAATATGCTTACTATAATTTAGTTTGGCACATCATGGAAATATTTAGTTTTATCTATACTGCTGTTTGTGTAAAAAAATCAACACCATGAAGGAATGATCATAATTAAATGAAATTAATTGCATAAACGATTTGTATAAGTACAAATAAATGACGAAATTTTCAAAGCAAAAAAATAATATTAAGTGTCCGAAATCAGTATTTGGTGTAGCCACCATGCGCTGCAATAAGTGCTGCTATACGACGTGGCATGGAGTCAAACAGATTTTGAATGTCTGCTTGTGGAAGAAAATTCCATACTGCTTGTATGCAAAGCAAAAGTTCGTCTTTTGAAGCTGCAGGACGCGGATCACGAGCGAGGCGCCGACCAACCAAATCCCACACGTGCTCAATAGGCGACATATCCGGCGAATAAGCAAGCCAAGGAAGAAGTTGCATGTGTTGGGCTGAACAGAAGTCTCGAACAGTCTTTGCAACATGTGGGCGTGCATTATCCTGCTGAAAGATAGCTCCAGGGATGCCTTCAAGGAAGGGAACGACTTCAGGCTGATGCACTTCACGGACGTGCATGTTGCTATTGAAATTACGCTCAATTCGTAGCAAAGTGGAGACGTGCTCCTGTCGTCCACTGTCAGTTTTTCTAGTTGTTCGGTGATCGTCGGTCCACTGCTTCCAATCTCGCATCACTGTGGAACTCTTCAGCTGCACACGAGCTCCTACGGCGAGATAGGAAAATTCTCCTTCTCGAAGGCCAATAATCCTCCCCCGTTCAAACTCCGTAATTTGTTTGAATTTCTCCTTGTTTCGCTGTGGAGGCATACTTAGGTCTCACTAAACGTTCACCACTAAAAAATAATCATTAACTATTTTCAGCATACTGCTACAGCCCTCTATTTATACGCTTTCAGCATCAGTTCAGAGGGCGCTGCACACTCCACGCATGCGCGGTGGCTCTGAAACTTTACTATTTTATGTATCATCCTATAATTGATATTTGCTGCAAATTTATTTAATTCTGATGATTCTTTCATGGTGTTGCATTTTTTACAAACAGCAGTGTATTTCCCTTGCATACAATGTTCTGAATGTCATTAAAATATTTATAGCTGTGTGAGAAATACTGTGCCTTTTGCATGAAATTGCAACCTAAAATTTAGGGGCTGTTCTTGCACCAATTTAAATTTTAACATCGAATCTGATGATATGTTGTAAAAAAAAAAATTTGTTTCTTCTCTTTCATTATAAGTGTTTTTCTCCACAAAGAAAAAGGTACATTTTTCATTAGAAAGCTATTCAGTTTTGATAGACATTGTGCTAACTAACGAGCATAAAAACAATAGAATATAGTCGTTGGTTTTTTTTGTGATGCAGAAAATCGACAGCGGCCATGTCGTCTGATAATGCGGCATGTAAAAGATCCCTTGAAGTGCCCGTTTGGCTTGGGTCCTCTCGGCAAAATTAAATTCCTAAGTTCAATTTCACATCGTCAGAGCTCAGGTGCCTCCATCTGGGAAGGAAACTGGGAGTCAAAATTACTTGCGGCGATTGGTATCCGCCTATATGGCACCGCACTAAAAAGTGATACCAGCTCCTGGGGAGTGAACTAGGTCTGCAATGGTAAAAATACCAATCCGTAGCCCCATTGGATATATATATATATATATATATAAGGATAAAACGTTTTAATATTCTTTTAATATATTTCTATGAAAGTTTTAAAAAGTGTTGCAAAATAAATTTATTACATATATAAAAAAAATTCACTTTTAATGAAAAGGATGAGCTTTAGACACTTATAATTATATAAACTTCATAGAGAACGGGAATCCATTCGGCATACATATTTATAAGTTTCTTTTCAATCCTTTTATTTTGACTCGTGGAACTCCTGGGTATGCATTGTGGAACCCCAGGGTTCCGTGGAACACAGTTTGAAAACCATTGCTTTAAAGTATGACTTTAGTAAAAAATAAATAAACAAATATGAAAATTAGACTTATGTTTCTGTTGTATTAAACCAGCATGCTTTGCTGCAGCGCAAACCGCACACACACAGATCATGTTCTTTCACTATAGGCAAAAGGAAAGGAAAGTGTACAACTTCTCAGTGATCGGATCCATATTAATCCTCCGTCAGAAGACTGCATAGAGTGTTGCAAATGTTATACATTGTGGAATGAAGACTTCACAAACTTTGAAAGAGAAAAGTTGGAGTAGGATTATTATCAATTAAACAAGTAATATAAAAAGAAAATTAAGTCAATTTCTACTTTGAATGGATAAAAAGGAAACATTTTATTAATGATTGTAAATTTGAACAATATTTATGTGTAGGGAGAGAGTGAACTAATATTAGGAATTGAAAAAAGAGCATGATTTGTCTGCATTGTTGTAACAGTGCACACCCGGTTTGGCTAGTTTGGCTGAAAAACCGGTTTTCGACGCCAACTTTTGTCATTGTTTTAGCAATTACATTGTTACAACAATGGAAACAAATCTAAGTTGGCATTGAAAACTGGTAATTAACTCAATTAATTTAATTTAACTTATGAATTAATATTTGAAAAAAACTGTATTAACATCAAAGGATCCACTATAAGTTTTTAAAAATGTATTTGAACTTTATTGGATGAATAGAAGGTACTTTATTAACGACTGAAAATTTGAACAAGATAAATATACATGTAAATAAATAAATAAAAGAGAGATAGAGTGAACTATATATATAGTAGGAATTGAAAAACACTGGGAGAGAAAGAGAGGGACATTTTTTAATCAGAATATTTATTTACTTCTGAATTAAAATTGTCAATACAATAAATCTCTTATTACATACTACTGCAGAAAAATATATTCGAATGATTAATTCGTGAATAGTCTTATACTTTCTTACAGTAAAAATATAATATTCAACACCTTTTATCAAAATTGTCATTTTACCCCGGAGCCGGCAAGATAACACTTTTACATTAATTTTTTAAAATGACAAAATGATGTGTTAATCAAATCAAAATAAAAATTTCTTTAATTAAATACAATACGATAAAAACCATTATAATAGATTTATACAGAAGAAAATAGTTTACTTCATGTAATGAATTAATTAAAAATAGTCAATAGTGTGTTTACATTGCCAATTTTTGCCCTGTTTTTCTCTGTATATCTATTAATCTTTATGAATTGATGCATATGTAATTTTTTTTGTAGTATTTCCCTCCTAATTTTTTTATTTCTTAGAATTCTGTGATTAAATTCACTTCAGTTGAGAACGACAATTTGCTGTGTACAAAAAGTACAAAATCTTGAAAAGTATGTAAAAAAGACAGCTTTTAATGAATGAACTTGGTATATGAATAAGTTTTTTGTATCCGTTTAAATTAACAAAAGAATATTTAAACACGAAAAAACCCCCCAAGAAATTGAATTATTAATGGTCTTCTTAAGGTTTCTAACTCAAATAAAGATGATATTTGTCAAGTAATGTATACATCGTATAATGAAATCAAGATTTTAGAACTATATATATACATGCATTTTAGAAATAATTACTTAAACTGTATAAGTCTCTTACATTTTACAATGAAAAATATGCTAGACTTAAATACCTTTTACATTACCTAATGCAAAAACTTATTAATTAATGCAGTTAATTTATACCTGTAAAATGCATTGAAATTATAATTAGAAATTGCTGAATTTTCCTCCGACTGTGATGAATATTTATATATGGTTAGGTAAAAAGGGGTTTACTAAGAGATTTAAAAGGGATTTGGGTGGAAAACTAATTTCCTCTTGTGATAGATTTTTCTAGATCAATCCAAAATTTAATATTTCAATATTTAAAAATCTATTTTAAAGTTCTTTTTTTTTATTGAAAAAAGCTAGGTAAGTCATTCCTAAAGTGGTCTATATCGACCCCTGAGGGTCTATGATGCCCTGCAAGGAATCCACGTCTACGAAAAAATAACTTGGTGGTCTTTGAGGTGTAAATAGGGGTCTACGATAGTTGCTCTCATTGAACCCAATCGTGAATTTAATTTTAAAAGAAAATTTATCAGATGGAAAACAGATTTTACCTACTTAAAGGATTTATTTACTAAATTTAATGGATTATAATTTGCAGTTACATGGTGACAACATAAATTTTAGAAAAACAAGGATCATCATTTCAGCGTTTCTTGCCAGAATTAAGCTAAAAGTGCATAGTATTCGACATCACGAATTTTTCCAGTTTTTCTATTGGCCACAGACAATATGACAGGAAAATGACTTTTTAACTTACGTTCAACATTTAAATGCCCTTTATTCAGATATTCAGCATTCTAAAACTTAAAGGTTTGAGAATGCTTTGACTATGGTAATTACCACAGTAGACAAGGAATTCACTTGGTCACGTTGGAAAAAAAATGTTGTTTTGCAAGAACTGATCGGAATAGGCAGCAACAGAGATCTCAAAGTAAAGTTCAGATACAGATGCCAGCAATTTTGACTTTAAAAACAGACATACCTGTTATTTATCTGGAATTACGGGCATAGTGAGAAAGTTTTTAATTGCTTTTCTTAGTGAGGAGTTTTGGAGCGGTTGCCAATCTCCAAAATAAAAAAGAAAGAAAAAGACTGGACACTACTAACCCAGGAGATTTAGGGTTAAGCCTGACAAGATTGATGTCAAATGTTGAAAATTTGTTATTGAAGCACTAGAGTCATCCCTATTATTATAAATATTTGTTTGTTGATCAGCTATTTTATGTATTTTTAAAAACATGTGTTTCTTAAACACTATGCTTCACTACAGTTAGAAATTTAAGTTTTTTTTTTAAGTAAATGACTATATCAACAATCAAAAAGATATTTAAGTGGATAAATTTGCAAAAGATCCAGTATTAGGTAAGCAGGGGTATTACCCAAAACCGAAAAACATGGCAAGATGTTTATGAAACAAAAAGTTTGAGAACCTCTTATCTACATTATTTTGTTTGAGTGAATATATAGTTTTGTGTTTCATTGATTCTTATTAAATATATACATACGTACATATCTTTGTAAATAAAATATACTCTAATAAATTTAATTTTGTTGGATATATGTCTTTTTTCACGATGTACTTTAACACAAAGTTCTTTTAACATAAAAAAATATTTCAGTCAATTTACGTGTTAAACAATTTTCTCTGTAATAGCCCGCACCTAATGTTAATAGCTGATGTTAAGGTTGTGAATCTCTACAAAAAAATCTGCTTTGAAACGCTTCCACATATTTGCTTCAAGAACGAAACAAGACTCCTTACTGAAATCCATGTGAAGCCAGTATGGTGATTATAATCCAGATGATCGGACACTAAACCTCTCCAAATTGCTTTGTCGCTGTTGGGGGGTGGGATTGTGATATTAGGCAATTCTACCTCAACCAAGCTCCTTGAAATGGCGCAAGATATCATAAATGGTACGGAAGTAGCTACATCACATTGTATGGTGAACACAAATGTTCTTGGAACAGTTCCAGCTAGCTGCATAATCAACCAATCTTGTTTCATTTTCGGGCACTTTGATCCTCTAGAGCTTTCATATCGCCTACGTGCAGTAATCTTAGCTGTCATCCACTTTACATAACCATGGCTGTTTTGTATAAGTGGTGTGACTTATTGCTTGATTATATATATACCTTATCACGCTTGATATATACCTTATCACGCATTCCAACTAATCGATCCCATTCCACACGTCGTGTTCTTGTCTGTAAAGTCCTCGGCTTTGTAGTATAACAAGGATTGTAATTTCTTCATCTAACTGCCATGGTGACTATGAAAAAAATTATAACAGTTTGCAATTATTAGTTATTCTTAGCATGCCAGTTGCATCGCAGAAACAGGCCCTGTAATCGAAATTAATATTGATCAATCATGGAATTTTTAAAATATTTGTTATCATAAGATAAAGCAATTTACATACCAAAATTTACCAAGATTAAATTACTTTTTCGGGCTCTTTCATCTTCCTTGTTAACAGTGTACTTATTTTATTTTAGTTTGGCATGTTTTTTGTAAATTGTTTGCCAAAAAGTCATGGAGAACAAAATTTAAAATATTATATTTCTGTTTCAATTACTTAAACAAAATATACCTTTGGTGCTTTTTGTTTTCTCTTCTGATTATACATTTCGAAATACACAACATTTCCCCCATTACACATTCTTCGAAAGACTTTCGGTGGCCGTGGGAGCCTACTGGTTATGGTCACGGATTTTTAACCGGCGTGCCATAAGGTAGAACCCTAGTGCCATTGATGATCTGCCGTGTAGAGGGGTAAAATATGTCGAGGCTCAAAGTCCTCCCGTTCCCGGGGTGTGAAAGTTCGGAGAAGGGTGTCAGCTCAGGTGTCGTACTTGACGCTAGACCAATGCTCAAAATTACAAGGCCCATCACCAATAGTCTTCGTATTGTTTAAAAGTGCGACGTGTGTTGCTAAATATTCAATCAGATTTGTCCGAGTTTTCCAACATAGGATTGGGAGTCTTTATGCTTTCAAAACTTGATCAATGTTTTATTTTTAAAGTTGCTACATATTATTAGATTTTCTGTGTAAAGATTAAAGAAAAGGCACTGTGTGCAGAAAATCGTCTAAAATCGTGAATTTTGCTCTTTACAATAAGTGTAGATGCCATAGTTAAATTGAGAATTAGATAGGCACACTTTTTAGATGTAACGTTACTTAGAGGAGGATGTTAATGCAGTTCACATGCATTCATATACTTTTAAATTTAATTTATTATTCAAGAACAAGAATTTTGGTAAGTTAAGTTCTTATTCTTGGTTTATCGTTTGTTTCAATATGTGTAACATTGTACGCTTTTACAATAGTTTTCAATTCAGTTTATGGGTTATGAATATAATCCTTTCGCATGCACGTGACTTCATTTTTCTTTTCTCCCCCCACCCTCCTTCCCTTTCTTGCGCTGTTATGTCGAAATTTTCTGTTGGATGGAGCAGGTTAGGGTCCTGTAAGGCAAGCTTAGCCCTATTTCATTGTCCTTTATTAATGACAGCTCTAGAAGACATAATAGTTTTTCATTTTAGTCTATTGACATTTTTTAATGACTACTTATGTTTTAGTGGGATTTTATAGGTTTTTTAAAATCCATTTTCATTCATTCTTAGCTTTGTAGGAATTACAATTTGCCTTTTATTAAATATATACTTTATTTTATTTTACTATATATATATACACAGTACAGATATATATATATATATATATATATATATACAATAAGTAAGGAGGTGTCTTTCTCTCTATGACTGCCCTTTTACATTTAAAGCAGTTTCTGTTTAAAAAGTAACTGTCCAATGTATTATAGAGTATGCTTAGCATGTACTTTATATTACTTAAGGTATCCAACTACTTGCGACAACTTTTTTTAAAAAAAATAATGGAGATATGGGGATTTTTTTTTCTGTGGTTTTTAGATTTGCTTAGTACATTTTAAGAAAAATATGCTAAAATTAGGAAGAGAAAACGAAATCATTATTACTAAAATGGGTAAAAATTTACAAAAAATAACATAATTGGGGCCAATTCTGTAAAAAAAATTATGAACAAATTTTCAATTTTTCAATTATGATGTGTTGCTATGTTATTCATTTTTAAAAGGACCTTTAAGATAAGAGATATTTTAATTTTTACAAAAACTAGAGCACTTTATCTTAGTTTTTGTAAAAAATTGCTTAAAGAAACAGGGATTATATTAACAAAAGGGACTGTAAATTTAGTAAAAAAACAGTGATTGATAAATCTGAAGGTTAAGACACTTTTACTATTATACAGAACATGCACAAAAAATTTCAGTTAATTATTTTCAAAACTTTTTTAACAATCGCTGTCCCTGTTTGAGCAATTTAAAAAAAAAACACATTTCGAGTAAACCGTGTTTTAAAGTATGACATCTTGCTTAAAGTCATGGCATTTGCTTTTACTAAAACACTTGCAGTTTTTGTTCCAGTGAACGGAAAATAATAAACTTGATATTTTTATAAAGCTAATAAGATGATCTATGAAATAAAATCATAAAAAGTCTTGTCAATTTTTAGCAAAATTCACAATTTTAGGGTAGGTAATTAGTCGGATACCTTAACTGAATACATTTATAGATCGATAGAGTTAATTCAAGAATAGGACAAAACTAAACCCAAGTTAAACATGAAGTGATTATTGTTCTTCTGACACTGTTCACCCAGTGTGGATTCTCTTTGTGATAATCAGAATTTCGTTTACAAATTACCATAATTCATTCCAAGTATAAACAAAATTTACGTTAATTTCAACATTCATTAATAGCAATTATTAACTAGAGAAAAAATGAGGAAGTTTGTGTGAAGGATAAATTAAATCTGCTTTTAGTTAAAGTCTGATAAATTAAGTCTGTTGTTTTTTTTTAGTGCTTTAGTTTTTAAGCAAATAGCTAGTAGCTTTTTTTATGTAACTATACTTTAATAAATTATCCTTTTTTGAACAAAAACAAAGTGTTTTCCTGTCTTCTCAGTCTAATTTCTCCTACATTCTAAGATTTAAAAAATGTAAAACCTTCTTTATGATTACGTATTAGCCTCAAACTTAACCTATATTTTCAAAATCTATTAAATATTTTATTTTTTTTAGAAAATTTGAATTTTTGTTTAATTTAAACTATTTTTACCTCTGATAAAAAAAGATTGCTCACATTACAAAGTTTGAAAGTGCTGGGAAGAATACATTATGATACATTCTCTCAAACAGTAATAAATTTAATGAGTATCATGTAATAAAATGAATATTTATTCGCACAAATCAAGTAAAATATATATATATCTGCCTTATTACATAGCTTAGAAAAAAATGAAATCAGTTTCAAAGATGGAATTGAAAAGTCTACATAAATAAACCATTTGTGAGTTTTAAACACTTGAAAACAAATTGACCTATATATCTCGTCTTGAAAATATTTGGGGCAATTAGCATTAATTCGTTATTTTTTAAACTGCCAGAACAGGTAACAATCAAATGAGTTATATCTCAGAGTTAATTGAATTAATTTAATGTTATAATAATTCTTATTAATACATATTTTAATAGTTTTGTTGTTATTTTCCCGCTTATGCGATTGTCCCATAATCGTAAAAAAAGTACGGTTTCTCTAAATTTCCTAAATTAAAGAAGCTTAAAATTTTCTTATTGAAAAGTTTTAACATCTTGAAGATTGAGACTTACTCAGGATTTAATGAGAAAGCTTAATTATCATGCAGAGGGGAAAAAACTTAATTTCTCTTTTTATGTAATAATTTAAAATTGCCTTTTAGAAGCTTGAATTAGATTATTTACCTTTGATATGGCATTCCAAAAAAATATGGATTTCAGTTCTTAACAGTGCAAGTTGATGTATTTCAACTCTTACCACTTGTTTCCAAACAGAAACACTGTTTCCAACAGTAAAATTTTTCATTGTTATTATATTGACTGTTTTGAATCGCGCATTCCTTGACCAAATAACAGTTTTCAGTATCAACGAATTTAAGTATCTTTTAACATTTCCTCCTTAAAATCTCCTTTCACGCATATATAGAGTGAACAAAAAAAACTTGGAAATCCCTTCACATTTATTTTCCCGAAATCCAGCTCTTTTCATCTGTAAATAATCCCGTCTTTTCCTAACTGTAATTTCCCAAATTATTTATTTTTTCAGCTCATCTCATAAGACTCTCCATGCATATGAGCTGCAAAGTAATAATCAATAGCATAAAAGCCGGGAAAGGGTAGTTCTATTCAGTATTATTTTTTTTTTTTCATTTTCCCTTCCAATTCCTGCACTGCGGACACAATTGCAGTTATGCGGGAAATGTCTTTTGTTATTTTCTTGTTTAATCAGAGCCGCTAGGACTTTGTCCAGAGCAACTACCGCTGGAAGCAAAGGAAAAAATAGAACGGGGAAGGGAGGACAGTGCCTCATAATTAAAAACTTAATTAACAATGCGGTAGCCCTAGGAACGTTACCAAGACTCATTTTCATTTTGTCCTCGCTCCGCAAGTTGGGCCGTCACTTTTATAAACACATCTGAGCGCAATTAAATGAGTAATTAAAAAACACCGGGACCGTTTTACGAAACTCTCCACTAATGACTGCCGAGAAATTCTGTTGGAAGTTTTAGTTCTTAAGAAGCTCTGTGGCTTTTTTTTAATTCCTTCCCCCCTCCCCTCTTTTTTTTTTCTTTCCACCGCTACCGTCTTTTCCAAAACTCCCAATCTGTTAATCGTTTTTTTTCCCTCTTCCTTCTTGTTTGATTCCTCATTTTTGCTTCTAGCTGTTGTCATTTAGATCGCTCCTGCATCCAATAAAATGTTAGGGCGCTTTGACATTCTTTTTTTCTCTCTCTCTCCCTCTTCTTTTTATTTCCTCCCTCTCTCTTCCCATCTTACTTTAGGAATGAAAAAGATTGGGAAAGAGAGAGGAAAAGGTTTTCTGTTGTGTGAATGAAAGAGCCACCAATGGCGTCGCTTCCAGAATTTTTTTTCCCTTCCCCAATTCGTGAATGTTTCGTTTCCTCCATTGCTTAGAATTCAGCGAGGCTTTATTGTTGTCTTTCGGTGGTTTCTAAACACCAATTCGCCCACTTTGCTTTCCTGAAGGGGGAAGGGAGGAAAAAGGGAGAATCTCGTTGGACGTAATCTTTTTCTCGAAAGAAACACAAAAAAAGGGGAAAAAAGTAGAAAAGAGACGGAAATGGGCGGAAGCGAGAACGAGTTAAAATAAACAGTTAGGAATTTTTTTTCCCTAGATTGGTTTTGTTTCCGGCCTATAATGTTAAAGTTTAGCATACGTCCGTGTTCACCAAAATGTTCCAATTTTTTTCTCTACTTTTTTCTTCCTTTTTTTCTTTCGCTTTTTCTCTGAAATAAAATATTCCTATTTTGACACAAAAAAAAAAAAAAAAAAAACGTCTAATCTGAGCCGCAGTTAGACTAAGATTTTCTGAAATAACAAAAAGAAAAGATTTCTTTTATCTATCATTTAACAAAAATTCCAGTACCAGCTATTTTAAGAATTTTTGCATTTTTTTAAAATCTTTTATTTTTGCCTTTATTTGCTTGAAAATTTAATTTTTATGCTATTATGGTATTCTTGCTTCTCTTAAACTCTATTATCTGCGACTTCAACTATCACAGATTGCCTCCTTCAACTTAATTTCAGATTATTGGCGATATATCAGGAATTTCCTAACTTTTTTCCGACGAACTTTTAGCAAAGATTTTTAAATGTAATGTGCATTTTGCTCCTAATTAATATTCCAGTGAACCCCAAAATATAGTTTCTCCAAAAATCGAAGCTCTTAAAAAAGTGTTCTGCTTTATATATATATATATATATATTCTGTGATCTCATATCTTGGGTTAATATATTTTAAATGTGTCATAACTGCTTATAGTTAACATTGAGGTGTTATGATTTGGTCTAATTTTTTTCTTGTTAAGTTTGCATGCATATCAGCAAAATTGTTTATTTTGACTAAAATCTCTAACTTTTCTGGAATCTGGTGAGATATTTCAAGATAATGAAAATTTCGTTTTAATCCTTTTTAAACCGCTAAATAATTCCTCCCTATTAATATCCTATATGCATTTCTTTAGTTTGTAAGAAATAATTCAAGAAATCTAATACCTAATTAAGACGATTAATTAAAACTTTATTAAAGACATAAGATAGTAGATAAGTAGAGAGAAACTCTAAACATGACCCAAATATGCACTGAACGACCAAAAACACTGGTACAGGCGTGTGCATGGAAGTAATGGAAGTATGAAGCCAATTAGTGTAACGCGATGCTGTCAATGCCTGTATAACAGGTGACTGCAAAGCTTTTAGATCGATTTCTACTGCTATAACGACAGCTAATCAGAATTAACGTTACTTTGAACATGGTGCTACAGCTGGAGCATGAGAGATGGGACAATGTATCTCCGAAGTAGCAATGCAATTTGTATTTTCGCGCGCAACCATTTCCGAATATATCATGGATATCGAGTATCCAATAAAACATCACTAGGAAAAGACCTCGAAGGAAGTGGTTAATCGAAGACTTACGGCAATCCTTAAGCGAGATAGATGCGGCATTTCCTCAAATTGTCATGGATCTCAATGCTAAGACAATAAAAAGTATCAGCATATGAACTGTGTTCAAAACACTATCTTTGATATGGACTTCCAGAGCCGAAGACTCTCTCATGTACCATTGTTGACTGCATGGAATTAGGCTTTACTCCTCGCGTCTGGGCTCACAAACATCACCATTGGACTGTTGATGACTAGAAACACGTTGCCTGGTCTTACGAGTCTCTTTTCTAATTGTATCGGGCCGATAAACACGAATGGTTATGGAAGCAACCTCATGAATCCACGAACCCTACATGTTGACAAGCGACTATTTAATCTGGTGGAACCTCTTTAACAATACGATGCGTGGTCATTTGGTGTGATATGGAACAGTTGATACATCCAAGAGATGGCTTTGACAGTGAGAGGTTCTTAAACATCTTGTCCGATTATGTACAAGAAATCATATCGATGAATTTGGACAATTTCAGCAGGACAACTCAAAACATCCCACGCATCAAGAGCTGCTATCGAGAGGCTCCAGAAACACTCTTTTGTTCCTGACTTTGGGTCATTTGGTCATTTAAACCATCTTACATGAACATTATTGAACTTTTCTGGGATTTAGAAGAGGTTATCCCTACGTCACACTCCTATGAATTGGTGGACTACCCTCAGGATTCGTGGAAGGAATTATCTCCAGAATTCCCTCAGACAGTAGTTGAGTCCATGCCACATCATGATACGGCATTTCTGCGTTTTCGTGGGAACCCTATATGATATTAGGCAGGTATGCCAGTTTTTCTGGATCTTCAGTGCAATGGGGTAAACAGACTACTTTTATGGGGGACGTGGATATATTTTTAAAAAACGTAGGTGAAAGAGCTGAGGGGAAATCTTCATGCGAGAAATTAAAAATATGTTGGTTTCTGGGATTTAGAAGAGGTTATCCCTACGTCACACTCCTATGAATTGGTGGACTACCCTCAGGATTCGTGGAAGGAATTATCTCCAGAATTCCCTCAGACAGTAGTTGAGTCCATGCCACATCATGATACGGCATTTCTGCGTTTTCGTGGGAACCCTATATGATATTAGGCAGGTATGCCAGTTTTTCTGGATCTTCAGTGCAATGGGGTAAACAGACTACTTTTATGGGGGAGGTGGATATATTTTTAAAAAACGTAGGTGAAAGAGCTGAGGTGAAATCTTCATGCGAGAAATTAAAAATATGTTAGTCTATGAGGGTTAAACTCCCAAACTCCACCTTTGTGTTAGCTACTGCTTCAATGTATGTCTTAATAACAGAATTGTAAAGAAATTAGATAAATAAGCGCAATAGTTTGCAGAATAAGAATAATACATACTGTTGACAGAGGCGGATTAAGTGGTTGGTGGCCGTTAGGGGCCCAGTGCCAGAAGAGGCCCCAAGCTTGATTGATTCTAGTTATAGATTCAACGTGCAATAAAAACAACGGGAAATCAGTAGGGTAAAAATCATGAAATGATCGATTTTGAGTTTTTGATATTTCTGAAATCTGTATTTTATTACCTTTCTAGGGATATAACATTTATGCCGTATTTTCAATTAGAACTATGTCAAAATGACTTTTTAAAAATCAGCAACTGGCGGGCCACGCCCTTTTTTGACAGATATTTGCCTTTTAAATATCCTGAAACAATTGCAAAGCCTTCTTTTGGTTTATTCAAACGCAATTAACTTTAGATAACAGTTGACTGTTCAATTAACTGTATTAGTTTGGTGGCGGAATTTCGAGTTACAACAAGGTTTTCAAGTGTTTTAAAGTATTATTTCTTAGTATTTAAAAATTTACTTTCACAAGGTATCATTTTTTTCAAAACTACTGTTTTCATAATTTATAATTTTAAAATTACTTTTTAAAAAAACAAATTTTTCTAAATTTACTGTATGTGAAAAAAAGCTGCAAATTTACATTATATATTCCTTATGCATTCTTGTGGATACTGAAGTGATATTTTGAAAATATTACAACAAAAAAAAACATTTAGCTAAGAGCACATGTGTCAAAAAACAAACAACTAGAATAAATTCAGTGATGATAAATAAAAGTCTTTTTTTAAAAAAACTAAATTTTTTTAAAAAAAAATATCACTTCAGTGGAAATATAAATGTTACTTTACTGTACAGACAAGTTTTTAAACTTAAATATTCAAAAGTTTCTGAATGAATAGTACATACAAAAATTCAGATGTGTAATACCATTTGTCGTTGCAAGGAGCTGGTTAAATATATAAAAATACCTCAATATCATGTTTAAAAACATAAAAACAGTTTTATTTTTGCTGTTTAAGAAATCATGTGTACAGTTTAGAGAAACTTTTGAAATTTAAAAGTCTTAGAAACTTATGTTTGCATGTGAACACACAAAACACGTATGAAAACTTTCGAAATAACGTAAAATCATGTTTTTTTCAAATGCACACCAAAACCATATAGATAAATTTTTTCCCATTATATTTATGATGATATTTGCTCTACTTTGATATTTGTAATACATAAATGCTACAAATTCTTCTAAAATTTATAGAGGTTTTGTGATAATAGATGTAAATTTTACAAAATATCTCGTTAAACAAAAACTGAAAAATGTTATGTATGTATTTTCTTAGAATTTGAAAACACTTTTGATACTTTTTTTACTTAAAATAGATTGACTTGATGCTAATGTTGAATAAAATGTGGCAAATACATGTTGGAAGTCATAATTTTTGTGATGAAGTGACATTTCATGTTAAAAATGCATTTTTCAAAAAGTTTGTTTATAAAAATTTATGTTCTTTTTTCTCAGAAAATAATGAAAGGATGCTCATAAAATTTCAGTAAAACATAACTCATATGTACACTGAACATAACCATGTACACTGAAGTGAGCCTTTATAAATTTTCCCAAAATATTTTAACATAAAGCATTTATCGTAGAAAAAAAAATTAATATTTTCAAGAAATTCATAGTAATATTTTTATGTTGCATGGTTTTGAAAAAACTTAACAATATATTTGAAATATCTCACTTCAGCATAAATATTAAAGTCTAATTAATATTCAGACTAAATCAGAAGTCTTAATATTTAACAGTTTCTGAGAAAAAGTACACATATATATGTGATGATACAGGGTGATTTTTGTCGTTACCTGTAAAGCTTGTTATACACATAAAATTACATAAATTTCATGTTTAAAAACATAAAAACAGTTTTCTTGTTGTTTTGGATATCATTTATGTAATATTTAAAGAAACTTTTTAATTCTGATACTTTAAGAAATTGTGTTTACATGTGAATTTATAAAACACAAATGAAACTTTTCGAAATGTCGTATAATGATGTATTACCAAAGTCATATTTTCATGTATTGACACATTTTCACATGGTATTTAGGATGATTTATAATCACAATAATGTATCAGAAGAGAAAATGCTTCAAAAATTGATGCATAATTTGAGAAAATCGATGCAAATGCTATAAAATATCTCGATAGATTAAAAGTGAAAAATGCTATATATGTATTTTCTGAGAAATCTAAGTAAAAGAAATAAGTAAAAAGTCCTAAAAGTTATTGAGAATAAGCTAATATTTAAAAAAATAGTGCAAATACAGATTGTAATTCATAATTTTTTGATGAAGTGACATTTTATAATAAAAATGCAATTATCTCAAAACGGTGTTTTTAAAAATGCGTGTACCTTTTTCTCAGAACCTATTCAACAGAAGCACTTGCAATCTTCACTGAATATTACTGATATCTAACTATATATATTGCACGGAGCTTTTATTAATATTCCCATAATATTTTTGTAAATATCAATTATCGTTAAAAAAAAATCACATTTTTCAAAAAATTCATAGTGATACTGTTGCGATGAATGTTTTTGAAAAACTAAACATTGTATTTGAAAAAGCTTCCGATCATTTTAAATAAAAATGTCTAATTAATGTTCAGAAAAAATTTTAAGTCTGTACATTTAATAGTTTCTGAGAAAAAGATACATAAAAATGCTCAATTTAACATTAGCGGGATAGGGGGTACAGACTACTCTTAACACTTTCATTGCGACGGACGAGATAACTCGTCTTCCAGAATCCACAAATAAATCAAATAAAGAGTAAATCATAAATAAAAAGGGAGAATTGTTATTGATCGCATTTGAATATTATTTTTCAATGTAAAATAAACAGGTTTTGAATGAATTTGCGTTTTGTTTCAATTTTAGCGCTGCGGAGAGCAGCGCAGACTCTTAGCGCAGAGGACGAAACAAAGGCACGCCATTGACGCGATGAAAATGTAAAACCGATATTGTAACATACGGTCGGCCTTGAATCGTGTAGCATCCTTTGCCATCTTTTTTCCATATATCTGTATTGCTGCATTCTGTACAAAATTTTCATATGCATCCTCAAATTTTATTCCGAACAAACGAACACTATTCAAGTCAAACAAGTTTGTTTTTAGTTTACAGATGTGCTTTGTTACTCTTGGATGCATCTGACAGTGTGTGTGTGTATGTGTGTGTGTCAGAGGGAAAATCCCAACACCAAGAAAAAATTATTGTACACCAATGAGAAACTTCGGCATTACATTTGTCTAGGTAACGTATTCAATTGAATAAAGTTTCACGATCACAAGTTAATGTAAGCTCGAGAACAGTCATTTCACAAATGTGAAATAAGGATACATTAAAAACCAGAATTTTAAATGCAAGCACGCAAACGTGCACACAAAGTATCGAAAAAGTATCGGATATCAGTTTATGGGATGAAATTGCATGGCTGTTGCTCTTGGTCACCCAATATAAGATTGCTGTCTTTGCCGTACAATTAGGCTCCATTCGCGCTTGATTGGAGAAAGATCTAGCGATCTAGCACCATTATACTGAACGCTATGTAGAATTTCAATAGTCTTCCGCTTCTAACTTCCGAGAGGACAGACTAGTTGTCAGGTCGGCCTTGTAGGATCTTACAGTCACATCATGAATCTAGTCTTGAGGTAGGCCTGTTTGCAGCAATGCAAGTACCCGCATGGACTGCACCGATGTTAAAAGTAGCACGGAATTTCTGTGAGTCCACCATTATTTCGGTTTCCCTTGAGACTGCATCATAGAAACGCTTGACAGCCGTGGTGCACACAACAATAAAACCGGATATTGTAGTAGTAGTCGTCTTTTTAGACGAATCCATGATTTGTGTGCAGAAGCATGATGGACATATATCCGTATTACGGTGGAGAACTCACGTGACCTGTTTGCATTTGGTGTCGTCATACGGGACTTGCCCTTGGTTCCACCTCGCGAACACCTCTTATCTGCGTCATTCATAATTAAAAGAGCCAGCTTTACATTTGTCAGATCTTAAAGCCAGTGATTGTACACTATCTTCAAGGCTTCGTAGTCGTCATCTTTAAACAAGATAACGTAATATCACATGTTGCCTTTCTTGTTCTGAATTACCTCAGTATAGAAGGTACCTCAGTGTATTCTCCAAATCTGCCACATATTGAAAACATTTGATCATGGGTTGCTGAGAAACTGGGCTGCTACCACTCTCTAGTTATGGTTGATAAAATGGGGCATATATACTTGAAGCAGAAGGGAACGACTTGCTCGTATCTGCCATCGACACCCAGTCCAACTTGATACCTAACCGGGTTAAGGTCATTTTAACTACCAGAGGCGGGAGCTGTATGTACTAATTCCAGATCCTGTTTAACCTCATAATGCCAATAAATTTAATAACACATTTTCTTTCTTCTATCCTGTAAACGTACAATAAGTAAAGTTTTGATAGTTGTTTTCCTTCCTACTAATTCAATTTTAATGGGACGCAATTTATGATTTGCTATAAACAGGCACTCTTTTTTGCAGAAATATCCATTCTTGAATAAAGCAGAACATCACAATTATGTATGGAAAAATGAAGTAGAAACGTTGCAAAAAGGATTTTTAATAAGGAATGTGTCTATCCCTAATTGTAATGCATTAGCAGTATGGATTTTCCATGCTGCCAATTAATTTGTCGGATACCAAAATGGGAAGCGAAGGTCAGTCACGAAATAACCCTTGTTACAGCTTATGCAGCAACCTCAGAAGAAGACTTAAAACATTGTAAAGTCGGCTCAATAGCAGAACTCTCCCCATCTATAAATGTCAATATTGACGTATGGAGAGTCAGTTGTCCATATAGGGCATTGTGTCTCCATAAAAGGCACCGGTGGTTCGCCCCCTGTCCCGGTGGCATAACACGTGTGAGCAGTCTCGGAGAATCTTTTTGAAGTTGCCACTCTCTTCTCGACTTACAGGCGACTGTTAGTCCAAACACTTAATAGAATGGAAGGTACGAGTTATATATATATACAGCCCCTTCGTTTTGGGTTCCCCTCCCACATATGGAAGTAACCACTTTGAATAGAGAGTACTGGGAGCAAGGATAGTCAAAGACGCACACTCAGGGAAAATATGACAGGACGAGTTAAAGTCTCCAGATGTTGGACATAAGCCCGTTTCGGAGTAGAGTTTGAAAGTTGTACCGGCCAATTGTTCACACTCACCAATGGAGTGGGAATACGATCGGGAGAGCCGGGTGCAAATATGTGGCACCCACCAATGAGAGGTGGCGAGAGGCGTTAAAGTGTCCCCCCACTGGAGTTTAAAGGGGTCGATTCGGAATTGGAGAGGGACTTTTGCTCGGCTTCTTGATTTCCATGAATTGACTGATTTTTCCGCTCTTCAAATTTGGAGTTTGCGAGGACATCCACCCTCAGGACTGAAGGACTTTTCTCGACTTCTCGATCTCCATGAATTGACAGTATCTTCACTCTTCAAATTTTGAGTTTTCGGACACTGTCGCGGTCACTACGGATGAATGTTGACAGTTAAAATACTTTAGCAAATAGTGAACTATGAAGTTCCGAGTCAGCGGCGCAACGGCTGGGCATTCCTGAAAGGACCTATGAACAAGAACTTTTCAACGGCAAAAGGCTGTATTCTTTAATATTGTAACGTTGAAATTATAGTTAGTGATTATTTAATCCAGAAATAAAATGTCTTTCGGCAATTAGCTGGTGACTGTCACCGTTACCCTTCACGATGTTACAACAGCAATGTATCTACCAAGGTAGTCTCAAATATTCTGTATCAAATTGAATTGAGCTGAGAATTCCCTTCATTCTAAGCCGTTAGTCCCCTCTAGATGGTTCTCAACAAACACAGCTCAATGAAGTCACCCTTTATCATCCATCAGAATGAATTTACTTCCAAAAGCAGCAGATATATTGATCAAGTATCTCGTCCCGATACCACATGCTAGAGTTCTTCTACGGAACACATTATGGTTAGTGGGGCCATCGAAAGAGATCCCTGCCTAAATCATGATTCCACTACCTCTGTAAATGTGTATTGCAGCAATGGTTGTATCTGGTGCAATGTTCTCTTCAAATAAGCAGACGCCATGAACCTGGACACGTCTGTGAAGAGTACAGAAAACCATTGCCATCTGCTGATTCAAGAAACGTGTTAACTTACTCAACATATATAAATGAACCCTCTCTGTTGTCTGTTCATGAAAGCACACATTATTGGTCGTCTTGCATAGAAATCTGCATTGTGAATGCGTTTTTGCATAGCATTAATGGAAAATCTTGTTCCCGATGCAACAATTTTACATATAAAGGGCAAGGAGTGTACATTCTTCCTGCAATATACCTAGAAGGAATGCTACCTATAGAGCAATGAATTGCTGATTGTAATCGTTGACCACATATAGTTCTAATGTTTTTCTGATGAATCGCATCAAAGTCAACACATCGTCAAGACTTTACTTATGCCTCATATCATATGGCCCACATCATTTAAACTTTACTTAAGACTACAGTTTTGTCTGAGCGATATAGATTAGTTTTATTTTGTGAATTCATCTAAAATCCTCCCGCAAACATATCTCAATTTTTTCCCAAGATATTCATCAAAGTATCTGATTAATTAAAAGTAAGTTTAACGGTTGATACTAGTTTATTATTATCTTGGGTGTATCGGTTTTTAAAAACTGGTTTTGAAAACCTATTTTTCAAAGAAAATTATGCAATTCTAAAACCAGTTTCTTAAGTAAAACAGACAATTTAAAATTGATATGTTATACTTATATATCAATCCCCTATAATAGTTATAACATAAGCAAAAAGTGCACAACAAGTTTTATTGACCGGAGAAACGTTTGACAAGTTTAATGAGTTGCCTGACTGCACGAAAACACGTGATACGCTTACTAGACATCTCTCAGGGCATTATGTGCGATCCGATTGGCAGTCTTTATCAGACTTCAGGGGTGTTTGAGTGACTTCAGGGACGTCTTAAGACTTCTGGAAACCCTGGGACCCAACTCAAAAGTAGGCTCGTGGTCCCTACACAAATGTAAGCCCCGCCTATGACCCTTAAAAGTAGCAGTACGTAGCATACGTTGTCAAATACTCATACAAACAAAAACTCAAAACAAATAAATGTACATGTCTTACAATCGCACAAACAGGCTCGTCAGACTGCCACCTTTTGACTGAATGAGTAATAATGGTGTATGAGGATAGGCTTAGGCCTGTACGTGGACGATGATCGTCACATGCAGGCAGTTGACATATCGTCCAAAATTCCCAGTTTTTTGGAGAATACAAAAGAAAATAACATCTGGCCGTTGAAGTTATTCGAATTATGATCTTTTTAAGGCTGAATAGAGAACCAGACGAGGCCCTAGACCTAGTTGGCTCATGCCTAAAGATGTCCCTGAGTGACATTTTTTTTCGGTGCCTAGGTAAACAAAGGTATGCTGAGATTATTTAGATGAAATTCATAACTAATCTCTATGTTTGTTGCTACGTGGCACAGAATACAGTGTCTATTCTCATCCAATATTATTGTAACTTTCATACATTTAAAAATATCGATTTTTAAATGTTTTCATTTATTTATTCTTTAGTCTAAAATGCCAAATGTTTGGAATTATGTTACAAGTGAGAGAGAAAAAGGTAAATCAGGTTGTAATAAAAGTATAGTCACGTTAACTTGCAATGGATCATACACGAGCAGCCTCTACAAAAATTAGAAACAATCCACGAAAAAGAAAAGGACAAAAATATATGATGCCAATCCATGATTACAAAAATAACTCAGTATCCCTAACTTCCTGATAAATTGTAATTTAAAAGAAGCTATAATCAAGACTTGTTGCCTTGGAGGGATTATTCCTTACCTCTACAAGAGTCATTATAATGAGAAGCTATTCCTTACCACAAAAGAAGATGGAGAGAAATTTTCTATTACTCTAGATCAGGGTTCTTAAACTTTTCGGAGGGGTGACCACATTTTTTGTACAAAAATTTGGTGTGCCCTCATAAGCTTGTACAAAGTTTGCACACGCTTGGGTACTTCTATATGTGTTGTAGTACATTATTATTTTGTAGTAACAAATATCCTTAATAAGTTTTTACTTTGAACATAACGATAAGAGTTTAATTAAGTACCAATTTTTTTTTAAAAAAAAACATTATATAATGTAATTACTCACGGTAAATTATACATAAACTATAATCTGCTTATTAAGTGCTGTCAATTTGAGTTCATTTCTGAGGTAATCACCTTTTATTAAAAACTGCATATGTAAGAAGTAAGTATCAATGTGTGTGTGTGTGTGTGTGTGTGGGAAGGATGCGCGATTATTTTCATTATTAAATCTTGAAATAATGATAGACATCGCTGGACGAAGTACTTCCTCAATTTCTTTAGATTTGATCGATATTTTATTTTATGGCTATTAAAGACGAAAATGAGTAGAGAATTGATATTGAAGAGACCATGTTTGAAAGTTTTGTACTCTTAAAAGTATGTATTACGTATTTTAACTCTGAATAACATTAAGGTTTCTCACATATGGAATGAAAATGAAGAAGAATATTGCAAAATTATAGAGCTTCTTAAAGTTGTAATACCATTAAGATCAACAGCCGAAGTCTTAGGCAAACACGACGCGAATTCAGTGCCGATTTAAGCCCATTTCGGGCCCTTGGCGCAGAAGTTCTACATGCCCCCTTGACACTGGAGGATCGAAATTTATATAAGTCCTGGATAAGTCCAGCTTATCCGGGCCCAGGCCCCTGAGCGACCACCCCAAGTGGCCAATGGATAAACTGGCTCTGATGCACGATTACACGTGGCACGCAATGTTGAAGAGATCTTCTTTACCCATCAGATGGAATTGCTTCCTTACCCATCAGATTGAATGCCTGCTTGTTCTCCCAATCTATCGCCAATCGAAAACGTGTGGTGAAAACATACTTGCACAATGACTGGCCCGGGATACACTACCCGCTGCTACACCAGATAAACTTTAGCAATATGGGGAAGCCACATGGACTGCTGTACTCCTATGATGCATCCAAAGCCTCTTTGATTCTATGCGGAGGCTTGTGGCAGCAGTTATAGCCAACAATGGCGGCTACACTAACTACTGATTTTGTCATCATCTCCACGTCACAAGAGGCTGTAATTTTATTCATTTGATCTTTGTGCAACATGTTATCTGCCAAATAAATTTCGTTGAGATATATTTGATCCTTCTTGATATTGAATTTTGTGGGGCCAGCAGTGTATATTTGAGAATAAACGCTTTCAATTAGGCTTGTGTGTACTAACATTTTTAAAAATAAGAACTACTTGCCTAATACAAATTAAAAATTAACATAGTTGCGACAACAGTCTCGAACCTATCATTATTTAATCAATGCAATGTGACTCGTCAAAAATATTTTGTGTTTATTTTCTATTGCTCTAATTTTGACGATTTTCAAATAAATGTAAGCAAACTAGATTTTAAAAAAGTGTTACAGTGTATGATCAGAAGAAATTTCTCTCATTGTAAGAAATACAACTTTTTAAACAGGAATATAAGATAAATATAAAATAGGGGATGTAGTAAAATTAACAGGCTTCCCTAGTTACCTCTACCAATCGCCCCCCCCCCCATAAAAAAACATGGCCAGTTGATTAGCCACAGAATCCCCGTAGATCCGTCTACCTCAAATGTACCTTTATTTGAGATTAATCTTTTAATCTGTTTCTTTTGACATCTGACGAGGTTCTGAAAGACAGAATTACTGATGAGAAGGCTGCGTTAGGACGACATTGTGATGCTCGTTATCGAGACCCTTGATAGGTCACTATAGGTGTGAGAGCGTACAAACCAATTCGGAAACCAGGTTGAGAGAAAGTCTGGGAGTCTCTTGGAGAGTTTGTGTTGGAGCGTCGTAAAAGAGTGTCTAAGCGTCTGGGTTTCCCCTTTTGGTGTCTCTTTAAAGATAAAAAACGTCACGCCTTTCCACGCAAGACGTGATGAAGAATCACTTCTTTTTGGATGTTACTGAGACTACTATTTGGCCATTGGTCCTTGTCACCGCTCGTGTGGTGGACTTTGAAGCAGGAGATTGGCCAGGAAACTACGCAGGTCATTTCTCTGTCGGCTGGATTGAGATAAGTCAAAGGTTGACTTGCCTTAGAACATAAGCGTCGTATTGTCCTATCTTGGATACTTTCCCAAGCGAAAATACGCAACCGTTGAGAATTCATTAGTTCCCTAACAGGAAATCAGTTCTTTGGTGGAGACCACTGAAAATCTTTCGCAAGACAAGCATGCAGAGAATTTGATGCATGTAAAATCTTTCGAGGTACAAAGTCCTCCCGTCAGCCTAGTCAGCTTGGAGAGCAAGTTGCCATCTCAAGTTGCACCCCACTGAACAAACAAAATTACGAGGTCAATTGCCAATAGCCTTGATATATTTAATAATCAATAAATCAAACTATTGAATTTTTTGCCTAAAACTCAATGGTCCATACTCCTGCAGTGCCTTTTTATTGTAGCTTTTGTTAATCCTCCAGCTACCTTTTCTAGTGATGCCATGAGAAATCTTCAACAAATATATGACAGGTATTGTTCATGTTTTTTGAAGGTACTCCAAAATGCCGAACAAAAATGTGTATGGATCTTTCATAAGGGGTCTCAGGGGTGTTAATTTTGTTTCGAGGGGTGAAAATATAAACAATTTTCAAACAGGTATACTTCGTTTAAATTTAAATTAAATTATTCGAATCTTTTACACATTATTTACAAAGGATTATGGTTTCAAAAAAGTACAAAATGTCTGAAATATAATCATAATTTAAAAAATTATAAGAATATGCAAATAAGAAATAATTTTGTAATAAATATTAGTAATTCTTGCGTCGCGCACGCTATTTTCTAAAGTAGTAGCCTTCGATGTATAAAATTTTATAGAATTATAAAATGTATCACATACTCTTTACACCCTAGTAATGTTTGAATAATATATCTTTTGTATTTCAAAATATTTGAAAAATATTAAAATTTTTTTTAAAAAATTTGAAAATATAATTTTTTTATTTTTTAAAAAAACTAATTTATTATTCGATTTATTAAAATTACTACGGTGTAATAAGGGTACATATAACTTTATAAATCAAATTATTGCTAGTAATTAAAGCTACTACTTTTGAAAATTAGCATGCACAACGTAAAACTAATTAATATTTCTTATTTTCATATGCTTATAATTTTTAAAATTATGATTATATTTAAAACATTTTACACTTTTCTGAAGCCCCATTCCTTTATAAATAATGGGCAAAAGATTCGAATTATGTAATGTTAATTTCAAAGGGTTATATGTATTTGAATATTGTTTATATTTTCAGCCCTCTAGACAAAGTTAACACCCCTGAGACCCCATTAATTAATATCATTATAAGTACCTATATTACCCTTAGCTATAAGAAATCTAAGCATCCTTGTTATAGGATTATTTTATTTTCATCAAAGTGGGATCTTAGATTATGGTAATAGAAGCAGGATTGCTTAAGAAAATGATAACTAATGATGTTGACTGCTCTTAATCCGATACGTATCCCCCAAGACATTATTCAGCATTCATATTAGTCATGAAAAAAGTAAGTATTAAGAAATTCCATTTTATTTTGACAAAATATATAAGAAACAATACAGGAATGCATATACATACCCTAATTTTAATTTTATGCAGAAGAGAAATGAGTTATTACGTTTCTAGTAACATTCGCTGAGTTATTCATTTTTCCTTCCTACAATAGATTACTTATACGCTTAAATGTAAAAGTACATAAATTTGACCTTCGAATAATAAAAATAATAAAAGAGCGTCTTGCCATTGTAGTACAGAGATGAATAAGCCTGGGTTATTGTCAAAGAAAGATGGTACGATGTGAAGTAGCCTTTGAATCCCTGGAGAATAAAAAGAAAAATCTGAGCAAATAAATATAAAATTGAAGGAGAGGCGAGAAAAAGATTCATTGACTCATACCGCTCTTATTTTGAAAAATAAAAAGGGCTTTCTTTAATATGATATTTTCCAAGGGAAAATATCAGATCTGAGAGCTTCGTTGATTAAACTAGATTGGCGAATTTTTGTTTTTCTCGACTGTGTAATAACTTAACTATACCTCATCTGTGTGTTTTAAATACATTAACTTGTATTCTAACTAAGAAACATTTTGTAAGTGTGTGAGGAAAGAATTTCCTTCACAGGAAATTAACTATTTATTTTCGGTTTTATATTGCATTTAACGTAAATTTCAGGGTTTATCGTTTCTTTCTTGATAAAGATGAAATTCAATTAAGAATACGTATGTTGATCTCCCCTGGCATATTTATTTATTTATTTTACAAAAAGCTCTACTAAACAATATTGTACTTACACGAAGTGTCTACTTGTTATTGGTCTATTAACAATTTGTTCGTAGAATACACTTTCAGACATAAGTTTAAAGCATATTTCTGAACTTATAAATTGTAACGCTTTGTAAGAATTTTATTTACAAGATATATATTAGTTTCTTCCTAAATAAATACATATCTATACTTGCTCTCAAATTCAAAAGATGTATTTAATGTAAATATATTGTTTTTATGCAGATTTTTAAAATTATACAATTTTTCTACAAGAGGTCATCTGTGTGAATAAAATAGCAATTCCTAAAAACAACCCTTTATTTTAAAATTTTACAGACTGTTATTCTTTTCTCTCTAAATGAGAATTTAACTTATGATTAAATATACACTCTTTAGGCTGTTTTCTTCTTATGGCATTATTCTCTTTGGTGGAGCCACAAATGTTCGATTGGATTCATGCCAGGTGGATTCGGAGGCCAAGGTAAGACTTAAAATTAAACAGAATCTTCTCCAAACCATTCTTTGACGATTCGGGTCTTATAACGTGGTCCATTATCTTATTGATAAACACCATTACCCGTTGAGAACACTCTCATTATGAAGGAGTACACCTGCCTGTAATAATGTTAGCGTAGTACATAAACGTCAGGTATTGTTCTATGAGGATGATGGGTCCTAATGTGCCCCATAAAAAAATCGACTGTCCCATAATACCCCCACCACCGCCTTTATCCATCCAACTGCACACCCAGGTGTCAAGATTTCCGTTGGAAATCAGTATATTCTCAGTCACTCGTCAATGCGATTGTCCAGAAAACGCAATTCTTTGATTCTTCGTGGGTACAATGTTTCTTGGTTCATTTCAAACACTGTTGGTAATGACATATCATGAATACAGAGATGCGATTCGGACAGCGGTTGCATAGCCCTATACGCAACAGTATACGCTAAACTGTGTGTTGAGACATACCGTCTGGATTGCCACTGTTGCAACTGCTAGTGTTATTGATTGTTGTAATCCCCTTCAGTCTTGGCGAGCAATGCGTAACAATCTCCGCTTTCCACTGGAATCAATGTTCCGTGTCCGACAAAGAGTTTGCCGATGATTTGTAGTTTTACCATCCATATACCCTTTTCGTTTATGAAATCGATGTTCCTAGGCTCCGAGTCATAATTATTTTCATTCGATTGGTATACTGATTGCATTATTTTGTCTGATGTTCATGGTACATTTTTAAGGTATGTAACTAAAACAACAAACAACCAAAAATACAAAGATGTGATGGATGTTCTCAATGTGCTAAAAATGTAATAATTACATTATCTAATTTCTTGGAGGAATATTGTTAGTATTCACTTTTGCGGCCAAAGTAAAATTGTATTTAGGATAATATAACCAATTATTTAGGATAATATCAGTACATACCATGCAAAATGGAGACACATGTTTGAAAAACCTCATAAAAATATACCTAGTGTGTGTGTGCTTGTGTGCTTGTCTGTGTGTGTTGTGTCCGTGCGCGTGTGTATGATTCATGTGGATTTAAAGAAAAACCGAATGCCTTACTCTATCGAGCTGTTGCTCGTTCGTTGAGGCTTCAAAAGTTGTCTTTGCATAATAATAGGAAGTAGAATTCAAGCTCTTGGAGCATTTTCTCTCGGATAGTGTTGTTTCATTCTGTGTGTGACTTAACTTCTTACTTAAAACAGAATACTTTAGGCTACATTTTTTTTTTATTTGTAATCAATTAATTTTTTCATTGATATTATATATACTACATTTTACCTCTTTTATCGCAATGTTAAATATAATTTTAGCTTTTTGCAGCAAGCCGTGAACTTTGATAATCTATCATCTTTTAATTTATGCATGATGTATTATTGCCGCTCGTAAATTCGGATCGTAACTTTCTAACTGAAAACTAACACCGTCATAAGCTCGTTTTATACCAGATTTTAAATCTCAATATTATTTTTACTTGTATGATTTTTTTTGTTATTATTTTAACTTTTTTGGGACTATAATACATATTTACTGAAATATGAACACATCAGAGTTAGCTGCATTTTTTTTCCTCCTTGATGATTGTCTCCATTTGAAAATTTTTCAGGGAATAATTGATTAATTACAGTCTTAAGAAGAATTGCTAATTTGACATAAAATTATTATCTAATTTTTTTATGTAATATTATTTTTTTAAATGTTTTAGGGAAATTGATTAAGCTTTAAAGCTGTATTTTTTAGTATCAAAATGACGAAATCTTACTCGGAAAATATTTTCAAATAGAAGCAATTTCCAGACATTATTATAAGCTGGTGCAGTTAAATTCAGACATTTATTGATTATAACGCGTCTTTAAAATTTAGGAATATTTTATGTATGCTCTATTTTTTATCCTGCTCATTAAATTAGAACTAACTGAGCCTGACATTTTGCCATTAAAAGGGCCCCATTGTCTACAAGCGGCTCGGTCTAAAAAGAAAAATCTATTTTAGTTGAAAAAATTTTTTTCGTAAGAGGTTCTAATATTCTGATTAACCAAACAACATTACTTTTGAACAGCATCTGAATAATCATTAATTTATTTGGAGAATAATTACTGAATACACATTTTTCAACAAATTGAAATTACTTGGGTTTATGTTTTTATTTTTTAATTTAAATTTTAAGGATAACATTCATTGCTGCACTAACTCGGGGTGGCCAACCCGTGGCATGAGGGAGTTGTAAAAGTGGCACGCGAAGACTTACTGAAAAAATGTAAAATTTTTGGTAAGATAATAAAGTAACCATTTCTTACAATTTTATTGAATTGTGGTTGTCTCAGACAAAAAAAAAACCCCTCAAAATTTGGATTTTAAAACATGTTTGTGAATAAATTTTTTCTACTAAGAACATAATAAAATAAATATCACAAAAAACTTGCTGATGTGCACCTATAATAATCTAATTTTGTGGGCATCTGTAAGAGCTAATCCTAATAAATAAATCCTTGGTAAAAAAAAAAGTATTACTTTTCAAAAGCCATATAAAGTAAATACTGATTGTTTAATAACTATTTTAAATTAAATTATTCACGTTACTCATCTTTATTTTATACTTTACCTAATTTGGTTGAACTTGTTAAAAATTTATTAAAATAAAAACCTAAGTTTGTGTACTTTCGTCTTATTTACTATATTATTTTTAAATTTCGACTACATAGAATTACATTAAAAAAATGTGCTATTTGCTTAAAAATTCCGTAACAGGCTTATAAGTTACATTTTTTCACTTTTCCACATTTGTTTGTTAGAAAAGTTGGGAATGGCACGTTTAATTATTTTTTTATCCAATAGTGGCACTCTTCCCAAAAAGGTTAGCCACCCCTATACACTAACTCCAGTCCAACACAAAAATAAGGGTGGTGCTGCCATCTATGTGTAATTCAGAAAAACTTTATTATAGCTTAAAATAATTTAATCAAAATAATCTTTCGACGCGCATAAAAATAACAAAACTTTAATACTATTAACGTCAGATTGGATAACAAAGTAACTCCATATGTATTCTCACAATACTCTTTGAAAGCTTAAAATAATCTCTCTCTTTCCTATCTTTTGAATTGAATTTTATAGTATTTACAGAACTTAAACACAATAAATAAAGAAGAAAGCTTGTAAGAATAAATAGGTTGATAAAAAAATATTGATAATTCTAAGCAGAAAATAAATCTGTGAAACCTTGAACAACTTCTTTCTGCTTATTGAAAACGTTTGCTTAGTTGTCTGATTTCTTCATGATGCTTCAACGGTTTTGTTGAATATACTTCTCCCTGATTAAAAAAAAAACATGCAAATTAAATATTAATATCAAAATATTTAAAAGTGGTGATTCAGTTCTACAGTTATATAAAGCATACTTTTCTGTTTAATTTTATAATCTCCTATTATTGGATGAATTTTAGGAAAGAAAATATTTTAACACACTGTAAAATAATTAACTTTTGTAGAGGAATATACAGTAGAACGTCGTTTATACGAACGTTTATTATCCGGAGAGTCAAATATCCGGACCAAAGTCCAGATACGTTTTCGAATAGTGCAATGCTCAACAGTTGTTTCGTGTGTGGCCAAAAGTGACGGGAAAACCCTTTTGGGGGGATATTTGGGGAATTTCCGTTGTGTGATTTGGTAAACATCTGAGCGGGTGAGTGAGTGAATATTTCCGTCGCACTGTTCAGCTACACGAGGGATTTTAAACATCTACGCCGAATATTAGGTCAGTTATGGAGTGGTACGAACGACAATCACAGTGCTTCCCTACTCAACTACTGCTGCTCAAGAGAATCAGAGACCTTGCAGTGAAAAATAAGTGATTATTTTCCACAATAAAGGTAAAATTGTGACATTTTGCACCTATTTCACTTTTTCTTCAAGCACGTTTCCTGCATGTGATGATTTCCAATATTCGTATAGTCCAGTTTCGTATACTGCATGGATCGCATTCGGTTTTCGGTTATCCGAACGGCGTCCGGTCCCAATTGATTCGGATAAACGACAATCTATTGTAGAATAGTGGAATAACAAGAAGCGTTTGAACTAAAACCTTTAATTAACACACTTTGTACCGTACTTTATATCGTTTCGTGTATCTTTTTGTACTGCTTAATAATCAGCAATCCTGAATTATGAAGTGAAACATTATACCAATTTTAACCGCATTAAGTAAAATATATGAAAGAGCAAAATATTTCATTTAGCTAAAATTAATTTATGTCTTTGTGGGAGACACACTAACAACCTCCAATACTAACATCTTAAAATGAACTAATAAAAAAGCAGAGTAAAAGCAAGGGAAATAGAAGGCTATCACACTCCACACACACACAACGATAAGAATAAAACTTCCCCTGCCTTCCTTATTCCAAGTCGTAAATACCATTCTAACAGTTCCTAATTTCAGATCCTATTCCCAGATTTAGCGACTAAAAGATTAAGTTACAACTTAGTTCGAAAAACGAAGAAAAGGTGTGTGTTTTTTTTAACTATAATTTATTATTTAAGGATTTTTTACTGATTTTTTTTATCTTAACTCTGTCTACAAATAAGATTCCTCTCTATTTTTTTTAGGTATGCCAGAGTGCAGTTCTGTGTGAACCCGGTATTTCAATCGCAGACCGGCCACTATTCGAAACATCGTCATTGACTGGGATTTTTGACTTTTTTTTATTTAAGACCGTCTTCATCTAAAGTTAGTGAATAGGACCTATATGCTCTGAACTCTTTTTTTGACTGAAAAATTCCACACAAACGCATACAAATATTAATATCATATTTTATTTTAACTAGTATATACGTACAATAAGATACAAAATACGATAGGGACGAATTTTTTATTCACTAAATGGCAAATATAAATAAATCATTGTTATTTATATTTATTGCTGTCAAAATATAATAAATATAATAAACCATGTATATTTGTTTTATTTAGATAAATAATACAGAAAAAGAACATATTGTAACAATTTTTATAAGTTTAATACAATGAAATATATTTTTTTTCACTGAGTATCCAGCAAGAACAATATAATAAAAACGAAATAGTCCTTCCCTTTTTAATTGTAAAAATAAAATAAAAAAAACAATAATTGTAATTTATATCCCAATAACACCATCTAGGTTATGTCATTCGGTTCAAAATTAATTAGTAGATCTACAATTGATCCATAGAGCTTCATCCAAGATGTTGGCTTTAGACATGTCACCATATTATTATGCGCCATTGCTATACGTTGAACCTAAATGATCTTTAGAATGTTCATGTGACTCGGTAAGGGACTTTGAAGTGATACCCCTTATATATTTTACCTAAATATCCACTGCACCTTAAAGTGGATAGACTTCTAAAAGCCTTTGTCAACAACTGGTAAGGATGTAAAGACAACTGAGTTGTTATACTAGCTAAATCATTACAATATAATTCAGAATTTGAATATCTGTCACTGAATAGCGGCTCTACAACACCTTATTCGAAAACAAAATCAATTTTTAGATTACTTCCGTCTTTGATTACCAGAAATAAAGAATGGAACATCCATATATTTTTTGTGATATTTCTTTCACGAGAATCAGACAACATTTACTTATTAATTATGTTCTTTTAACCCTTTATCTACCGACGGTGCTTATAAGTACCACTCATTTTAAAATTACATAGAATAACCATTTTTACGAATATTCTGACGATATTTTGCAGAAACACACACTCTTTTAATTCCACTCTTCCAGGATACATGGCAGCACAGGTTCTATAATGAGTACTTTGGCGGGAAAGGTGAATAGTTTTAAAGCAGAAGGTGCGTTTTCAATTGACATTTTGATCAGATTGCGAAGATTGTCAGTTTTGTTCCGAAAAAATATTTAATGTCAAAAGGTATATTATTTTGTATTTTTTTTTTTTTTTTTTTTTTTTTTTTTTTTTTTTTTGTATTTTAGTTAAGATCTTAGAAAATGATTTGACTATTTATTTTAAGTGAACAGTGTATATAATTAGTTTTACAATTGAATAACATTATGATACTTATTAACTATTGACAGCAGACTGGATGTTAAAGCAAGACCTTATTGTTGTTTTTTATTGCTTTGTAGCGTCATCACTATAGTAGAATTGAGTTATGCTTTTTTGGCATTTCTTTTTAGCTTAACTTAATTATTTTGTGTTTTTATTTTTTTGTTTTAACGTTTTCGAAAAATTTTGAACTGTGAATGAACTTGTTTTTTTTACCACACAGTTAAATGAAATATCTATAATTTATTCAAAAATTAACAGCATTTTAATTTTTTTATGTGTAACTGAGATTTAACAATAATAGGAGGTTTTCTAGCTGCTTTTATTTACTTTTTCTCTTTCCTTAGAGTGTCTGGGAAAAAAAGCCTAGTCTTCGTGAGGTTTTGTATAAATAACAGAACATACCATCTGAAATCAGTGTTGCACTAATAGATGATTCTTCAAATGAAGAAATCCCAGCAAATTATCTGCTGGAATTTTCGTTAGATTCCTTAGATGATGACCAAGAAAATGAACAAGACTCAAGGTGCAGTATATTATGTTCAGAAAATACAGTATTTCCTACCCCAAGTTGCAGTGCTTTAAAAAACATTCAATCAAAACCTCACTCAAAAGGCACAAAGCGTAATGAATTTTTGTGTATTAATGAAAAGAAAAACTGTTTCCTTGAATAACATCGAATTAAGAGTTTATGAATAAAACCTGCTTTTATCAGTAAAAAGAGTCGATATATTTTTAAAATTTCATAATTTTCAAAAATAAATATTTTTGCTGTAAAATATTAGTGTTCTATGGTTAATTTAACATTTTTAAGAGTTAAAACTCCATTAAAAAAGTCATTCGGTCTTTTTGTATTATGAGAACATTTTAGACCTTTGTGTACTGAATTTCCCAAAGTTGAGTATTTTATTTATGTATATCCCTTAATTTTCAATGCAGTGATTCAAAAAAAATATTGCACGAAAAAATTGTAGTAAATTATAATGGATAGAAAAAGGGTTAAATTTCTTAAATTGTTCTTTTAAATAGTTTTAATGTTTTGATGAACGCAATAACTGAAAGAAACACAACATTTAGCCATTGCACTATTCGCAAACTTTCATATAGCACATAAAAACTTTTGGCTAGGCATTTACGATGGACTTCATTGCTTACAAAAAAAATTTTGTGCAGTAGAGCCCCGAAAACTCGGCACCTGATTAGCCGGTAGTCCGGATAACTCGGCTACACCTTTGCAGGTTGAAAAAACCCCACTTGCAGACCCTGTTCAAGCTCCCTCCTTCCTTTGTCTGGTGTCACACTCCCACTTCTCCACCATGTCTCCATTAGTCTAGCTGTGAAATTTTCAAAAAATGGTTCCTTGAAGCATTTGTTCCATCAGTTGAGCAGCTTTTAAAATCTAAAAACTTGTCAGGGAAAGCTATTCTGATTTTGGACAATGGGTTTTCGCACCCGGACATTGAAGATTTAAAAAATGGGGACATAGGAGCAATGTATTTGCCACCCAATGTCACAGCGTTATGCCAGTCAATGGACATAGGAGTTTTGGTCAGTTTCAAGAAATGATGTAGGGACAAGCTGTTATCCTCCCTTCTTTCTGCAAGCGAAGATGGTGAAGGTTTTATCCTCTAGAACATAAAAAAAATTAAACTATTGAACATTGTTCGCTAGGTTGCGGACTCCTGGAACGAGTGAAAGTCATTAACATTAGTTCATTTCTCGAGAAAACTCTTTGATCATGAAGGAAATGAGTTCGTTGAACATGATGCAGAAAATGTAAACTTACACGACCTCCTAAGAAGAGTTCTTGGATGGAATACCACATAGATAAGAACTAGAGGCTGTCGAAACCCACCCTTCAATATTTTGAACAAGGTTCATCGGTAGTGGACTTACTGTTCCTTTTTCGTCTTCTTGAGGAAGCAGCAAAATGCAGAGTGCTGTACGGAAGACAACAGAACATTATGTATTTCTTTATAAAAAAATAGCTAATTTTTACAAAGTCGGCTACTTAATTTTCATTTTAGACAGCTTTATGCCTTCTTTTTCTGAGGTGTATCTGACCAGGTAAATTATTGTACACTAGATATTCATCAATTTTCCTTTTCATGTAGTAAATGTTCTATGCCCTCATAAAGGACGTACTTTTCCTTTCTTTAAATGTACTCTGTTAAGTGTATTTCTGTTTGGATAGTTTATTTTCTACTGTATTTTCAAGTAAAAAATACATACAATTGCAGTACAATATTCTTTTGTACTTAATTATTTTAATCCTATTCTTCATAACCCGGCATTTTCACAAACTCGGCTACCCTTCGGTCCATATTAAGCCGAGTTTTCGGGATTCTACTGTAGTATCAATGCAATAAAATTGCAATATTCAGATTTAAGAGCTGTACTATAAATGTAATTTTCATACAGTGGCTCAATTATAAAACCCATCAATAATTATCAGCCTAACATTATAAATACTTTTATTATTTAGCATTTTAAATACTTTTAAATATTACTAAGAGGGATGATCAGATAAAAAGGTTACAAGCCGCAGCATTTGAAAACTACATATCGTGGAGAAATTTTATTTTGCCAGAGAGTAGACAAATGGTGCTACTTGTCATACAGCTGGTTTGTGGGTAGGTAGTGAAAGTTCCCGGACGGTTCAGGACAATTGAAATGGCAAGAGCTTAGGAAATCGGTCTCGTTTGGAAGTGCGAGCCGTGATTCGATTTTTATGGGCAAAGAATATGTCTGCATCTGAGAGAGTAGAGCAGAATGATCAGACAACATGTAGCGAATTGGTGTCACTCTTTTCAATCAGAGGCAGGCAGGATGTCGAAAACCGCAATATCGTAGGGAGCGGCCGGCCAAGTTCTTCAACGGCAAAAATCAACACGGCACGAATTGAAGAAATGATTCAAAATGATCGACGGGTAACTCTGAATGAAATTTTGTCAGAGCTGGGACTGAGCTATGGTAGCGTGCAGCATATAGTTTCTGATGTGCTGTGATATTCCAAGGTACTGCTGTGAAAACATCCACCGAGGCCTGGCTCAATGTGAACAGGGACCTGATTTCTACCAAGAAGGGTTAAACAAGTTGGTTCTGCGTCCTGATAAATGCCTAAATAGACTTGGTAATTATGTCGAAATGTGATAGCACGTATTGTTAAGAATAGTTGACTCCTTTCGCCGTCCAGAGATGGCGCCACGAACTTAACTTCGTTTTCCGGAAACCGATGTGAGTTCGGCGGGAAAATGACATTCCATTCGGATGATTCGGTTGTACTGGTCGCCATTCTTGTGATTATGTGTTGTCACATGTTTTTCTTTTATCGTACATGTAAAGGCATGAGTGTGTGTGAAGCAAATATATACATGAAAAGTCGACTTGTAAAATTATTGGTGATTCATTAATAATCTTCATTTATATATATTTCATTCAGATTTCGAAATACTTCCACCCTGTTTATACACCCAGCATGGAAAATGGCGGTAAGTCAAAATCCGTTCGTTATACAATTCATAATTGCATTCTACATCAAACTCAAAATCTAAAGTCTCATTCTCATTCATAACATGTGGTCCGTCGAATCGCGGAGTTATTGATGTGATTTATTCTTTGTTATTTTAATTATTCGTTTCATACTCGATATTCTTATTCTAGTGCATTTATTCTGATGCGGAGTTATTGATGTGATTTATTCTTTGTTATTTTAATTATTCGTTTCATACTCGATATTCTTATTCTAGTGCATTTATTCTGATACGAATTCTTGAAGTATTCTTATACATTCTGATTGATATTATTTATTATTTGATTCTAGACTTATTCTTTTGTTCTATTTTGTATAGATATTTTTTGATAGTTGTGTATTTGCATTGTGTCGGCATTTGTTATTATTGGTATAGTTGTGTATTTTGTGTAGAATTTTAAAATTTCATTCATAAATCATGGCTCCAAAACAGTCGAAAAATAGTGGTAAATTTGATTTAATTATAAAAGAATTAAAAGTTTTTGAAAGTAGAATAAATAAATGCGATGATAATAAATCACGCATACGTGTTTTAAAAACCCAGGTGTTGCAATATGAAACTAGATTAACTGAAATATTCGGTGAATTGTCAACGCATGAAAGTGATGAATCATTTGATATTTATATGAAATATAAAGATATATTATTCAATTGGGTTGTTGACCTTGAACAAAAATCTGAGTTTGAGGAAGTAAAAAATAGTATTCATGTAAAGTCTTCAGTAGTTAATTTACCAAAACTTGAAGTTCCGCATTTTTATGGAAATTGCGAGAACTGGATTTCATTCAAAGAGTTATTTAAGTCTTCTATTTTAGATAACAAATCAATAAGTGATCTTGAAAAATTGCAATATCTGCAGGCTTCTGTTCGCGGGGATGCAGCCAAATTAATTCGGGGTTTTGCAATTACTGTGGACAATCTTAAGAACTGTTGGGATATACTGTGCAGTCGGTATGAAAACAAACGACAATTAGCTCTTAGCCAAATAAATAAGCTATTTAGTATTAAGATATCCAGGGCAAATACTTCAAAATTGCTTTTGGAAATAATAGATATTTGCAATGAAGTCATTCGAAATTTAAAAACTTTAGATTTAGAAACAAATTCATTAACAGAGTTGATCATAATAAATTTTCTCATTTCAAAAGTGGATGCATGTATTAGGCAACGGTGGGAATTATCTTTGGAAAATAATAAAATTCCCACTCTTGAGGAATTTAGAGTTTTCATTGAAAGAGAAGCTCGTGGTCTGAATGAGTTAAACTTTGTAAAACCTGACATTAAGAAAGGTAATGTTAAACCATTAAATTCATTTAACAAATCAAATGTAAATACTACTGTTGTCAAATGTAACCAAGTAAAATCAGGGGTAAAATTAGATGTTGTTAAAAGTAACAATTGCATTCTATGTTGTCAAAGCCATGCCTTATTCAAATGTCCAACTTTTAATTCTATGAATGTAAATGAAAGATGGCAAGTGGTACGGAACAATAATTTATGTACCAATTGTTTGAGGAGTAACCACAGGCTTGACACATGTAGAATAGGATTCTCTTGTAAAAACTGTTCTGAAAGACACCATACATTATTACACAGATATTCAGTCAGTCCTTCAGCAGATACTCAAGCAAATTCTGCTGTGACAGTGTCTAACAATTGCACACAATTGACAGAAGGTCACGTATTGTTGTCCACAGCATTAATAAATGTTAAATCTAAACATGGTCAACAAATAACTTGCCGTGCTTTGATATACAATGTGCTGATCGCTTAAAATTGCTATTAAAACACACCAATCATAAATTAGTAGGTATAAATGAAACATTTGCTGAAACTTCATTATATTCGACGAATATGGAATTTTCTCCTCGTGTTTTCCTCTGATAAATTTCAAGTAAAAGCTTTGTTAGTCTCGAAAGTCACTTCAGCTATGCCAAACTTTCCAATTAAATATCATGAGTGGCCTCATATCAAAGATCTAACTCTTGCTGATCCAACGTTTTATATTGAAAATGAAATAGACATTCTTCTAGGTGCTGATGTTTTTATGACAATAATTTCAGGGACTCCTATAATGGGACCCAAAGATACCCCATCAGCATTGCCAACAAAATTAGGTCATTTATTGTCAGGTACCATAAATACACCATATAATCAAAATTCATCCCTAATCTGTCACACCCTTTTAAACATAGACCATTCTTTGAAACAATTTTGGGAACTTGAATCTGTTCCTAAGGAAATTCCGTCAAAGGATGAGGATGAGCTATGTGAGTCTATATTCGTAAATTCTCATATTCGTAATGCTGATGGTAGATATATTCTAAAACTGCCATTTAGAGATGATTCAAGTCTTGGAGATAGTAAGGAGGGTGCATTAAAACGATTCTATTCTCTTGAAAGAAAACTTCACTCTAATAATCAATTAAAGGAACAATACACAGAATTTATGGAGGAATACCAAAACCTTGGTCACATGACACCTCTCGCATCAGATGTAAAATCTCCACATTATTTCTTACCACATCATGGTGTGATTAATGATAATAGTTCCACAACCAAATTAAGGGTGGTGTTTGACGGCTCATTCAAAAGTACAAATGGAAATTCTTTGAATGACATTCTGCTGACTGGTAAAAAACTACAGTCAGACATTTTTCTAACTTTACTTAAATTCAGATTCTTCCCAATTGCTTTTTCTGCTGACATTGCAAAAATGTATAGACAGATATTAATATCACAAGATGATGTATGCTTTCAACAAATATTTTGGAGGAAGTCTCCAGAGGAACCATTAGGTATTTTCAAATTAAATACAGTTACCTATGGTACATCTTGTGCCCCATTTCTTGCCATCCGAACTTTGAAACAATTATGTGAGGATGAAAAACATCGTTTTCCACAGGCAGCTAAGCTCGCAAAAGATCATTTCTATGTTGACGATTTGTTAGCCGGTGCTGACTCATTGGACTCGGCTAGGAAAATTGTTCACGAACTGCAAAATTTAATGTCAGCCGGTGGATTTGAGCTGCGAAAATGGTCATGCACTCATCCAGAAGTCTTGTCAGACTTGCCAAACAGTCTAAAGACAAATATTTCCTCACATTCATTTAATGATGAGTCCACCCAGAAAATTCTTGGCTTATTCTGGGATCTAAACGAGGATTCCTTTAAAGTAAGAGCAGTCTTACCAGACCAGGTATCCACAAAGAGACAGATGCTATCAATCATCGCGCGCATCTTTGATCCTCTGGGGTTTGTCTCTCCTCAACTATAATTTTAAAGATTATTCTTCAAGACCTGTGGAAGGCAGGGCTTGACTGGGATGATGAGATATCATCAGACATTCTTAATAGATGGAATCGGTTTCAAGCAGAAATTTCATGCCTCAAACATATAAAAGTTCCCAGATATGTTCAAACACGAAATGCTAAACACTGTGAAATTCATGGGTTCTGTGACGCCTCCTCAAAGGCATATTCAGCCGTAATATACTTACGTGTTGTTTCTGATTCGCCACACTTATTCTTAATGGTTTCAAAAACTCGTGTGGCACCTGTACAAACAATATCATTACCTAAATTAGAGCTTTGTGGTGCTCTGCTTCTGGCTGAACTTCTAGATACATTTAAGAGATCTCTTAGCATCACTCACGATACTTATTTATGGTGTGACTCAACAATTACACTGAGTTGGATAAATAATCCACCTGTAAAAGGAAATCAATTTGTGCAACACAGGGTTGGAAAAATTCACACACTAACCTCAAAAGAATCTTGGCATCACATTCCGGGAAAATTAAACCCGGCAGATTGGGCAACAAGAGGCCTCTACCCGAAACAACTTCTTGAAAATTCAGAGTGGGTAACTGGTCCAAAATGGCTTCATGATTTCCATCCTTCTTCCAATTCATTTCTTCCTTTCTCTGAACAGCCAGTTCCACTTGTTCCTATTGATCAGTCTGAATCATTAAGTGACTCTGTTGTTCTTTCAACTGGTGTTGATAATTCTCTTAGTTTCTTGGATAAGTTTTCCTCATACATGAAAGTAATTAGGACTGTTGCATGGATATTCAGATTCTACCATAATTCCAAATCAGTGTCCAAAGTTACTGGCCCTTTATATACACATGAATTAGAAACCTCAATCAAAAAGGTAGTCAAATTGTTACAAAATGGAGAATACCATACAGAACTTAATCTCTTGAAATGTAATATATAACAAGCATCTTCCCAAATCTAGCAACCTTCAGTCTTTGAATGTATTCCTTGACTCTGAGGGAATTCTTCGTGTCGGAGGACGTCTTCGTCTCCAACAAACTCTTAAATTTGAACAAAAGCATCCTATGCTCATACCAAAAAATAATCACTTTACAAGTCTAATCATTAGACATTTTCATAGGGTCAATTTCCATGCTGGGCAGGAACTAGTCTTATCCCTCATTCGTCAGCAGTTTTGGATACCTAATGGTAAATCAGCTGTCAGAAAAGAACTACACAACTGCGTAGACTGTTTTAAGTTTGTGGCGAAGCCTGTCTCTCAAATGATGGGTGATCTACCCATCGAATGAATCACCCCTTGTCGTGCCTTTGAAAAAGTAGGCATTGACTTTGCTGGACCTATCACGACAAAGTGCCAACATACTCGCAAGACCAGCAACTTCAAATCTTACATCTGCCTCTTCATCTGCATGTGTACTAAAGCAGTGCACCTTGAACTCGTATCTTCGCTATCAGCAGCAGCATTTTTGTCAGCACTGCGTCGATTTGTGTCACGCCGTGGCTATCCATCAGACATTTATTCTGACAACGGTACAAATTTCGTTGGTGCTTCAGCTTACTTGAAGGACTTGTTTAAATTACTTCACAACTCTAATGTCCAGGACTATTCGTCAAGCAAAAACATTCAGTGGCATTTCATTCCTCCATATGCACCGAATTTCGGAGGTGTGTGGGAAGCCTCAGTCAAACTCACAAAGCATCATTTGCTCAAAACCTTAAAGGCGGCTGTGCTGAACTTTGAAGAGTTAGCTACAATCCTGTGCCAAATCGAGGCGTGCATAAATTCACGTCCTCTTTATCCGCTATCATCAGACCCTAAGGATCTCCAGGTGTTAACACCCGGACACTTTCTTATCGGGTGTCCCTTGCTTGAACTCCCTGATCACAGTCTGACTAACCAATCCTTGAGTCTTCATTCTAGGTGGTCTCTTCTGATGAAGTTGAAAAAGATGTTCTGGTCTCGCTGGCAGCTCTCCTACCTCAACACCTTGCAGTCCCGAACCAAATGGATGCAGGGCCAGAAAGACTTCACGGTAGGATCCCTCGTCCTAATCAAGAATCCAGCCTCTTTCAGCACCAGGTGGACTCCCGGAAGGATTGTGGCCACACATCCTGGAGCTGACGGAATATGCCGTGTCGTCACTATCCAGACTTCACGTGGAGTCATGACAAGACCAGTCTCTCAAGTTGCAGTCTTGCCCCTACCACCATCGACTACATCTTCCCGCCCCCGGAGGATGTTAAGAATAGTTGACTCCTTTCGCCATCCAGAGATGGCGCCACGAACTTAACTTCGTTTTCCGGAAACCGATGTGAGTTCGGCGGGAAAATGACATTCCATTGGGATGATTCGGTTGTACTGGTCGCCATTCTTGTGATTATGTGTTGTCACATGTTTTTCTTTTATCGTACATGTAAAGGCATGAGTGTGTGTGTGAAGCAAATATATACATGAAAAGTCGACTTGTAAAATTATTGGTGATTCATTAATAATCTTCATTTATATATCTTTCATTCAGATTTCGAAATACTTCCACCCTGTTTATACACCCAGCATGGAAAATGGCGGTAAGTCAAAATCCGTTCGTTATACAATTCATAATTGCATTCTACATCAAACTCAAAATCTAAAGTCTCATTCTCATTCATAACACGTATGCCTCTTAATTCCCTTTTGTATTTTCTGTTAATAAATATTTCTTTATTCGACTTGTAACCTTTTTTTCTGATCGTCCCTCGTATTTTTATTTATTACTAATTTTCTGTTTTATTATTGTTTTCATTGTTCATATGTATGTATTATTTACTTGTAACATTCTGATTTGTAGTGATACTGATATTGATTATCATACGAACTTTTGCATTCAGATCATGGAAAAATGTTAGATAGTTAATAGAATGCATTGAATTTCCAATTTAGATTATGCAGACTTTTGGAGATCTAAAATGAAATTAGATTTTGAAACAACTTTTAACTAATTAATATACACTATTTAGTATCGCTTCTTCAAAATGTAAAATAGAGAAGTCTTATATACATATGAAATGACCTTGAAATATAAAAATGGGAGATAAATACCCCCATTAACTTTTAAATTTACAAAGAAAAACTGTATCCTTGCCTCAAGAAATGTTTGGAAATACTTATTGTTTTATATATAGTTGAGTCAAATGCACATGTTCATTATGAGTTTTAATGGTTAATTGTCTATTAACGTCGCACTCTGAAGCATTACGGTGGTTACTGGTAACATACCTTGTAAGTTTAATCAAGGGACAAGTTTCGAAAATGGCTCATGATATTGAATTATTAATGCGAGCCCCGACAATATATAACGTGCAATAACACAAAGGGTTTTTAATAAATTTAGGACTCGATCCCCGATTCGACTAAAACAGGAATGGACAGACTTTTCCGGGACACGGGCTACTGCTTTTCAAGGTGTTGCGGTCCACTCAGTGGTGTAGATATGGTGATCTGAAGAAAAGGCCAATAATATTTATTTTATAACTGCATAATAAATACGGAATATGTACTTACCTATATATAACTACAATAAAAAAAAAACCCTACTCTTTTAAAACCGCGTTTAAAGCTAATTGCAAGATACAAACATTCTCCAGTCTAGTTGGCATCGGTGTTACATAAATATGTTTCTTTTAGTATGCGCGTCTTAAGTTTTCGTACAGGTGGTAATCCCAAATGTCTTGGTGATCCACCGGTCGATCGCAATCGACTTAATGCTCCCCCTTGACTGAAACAACGCCGACTACAAACTCGGGAGCATGATCCCTCAGTTACCACAGCCTTTTTCATAATGGAAATTATATAAGTTGAAGGTGAAATAAAAAAGAAAATTTAGATATACAAGGTGGGGCGGGGGAACTTCCTATTTTGAAAAAGCAATAAAACACACTACATGTTTCATTTGGTTTTATTGTTATTTTTCGAATTTGAATTTACACTGTTTTAAATAAAATGTCACCCTCCATTATCAATACACTGATGAAATCGATTTCGAAAACTTTCAGTCACCTTTTCAAGTATATCAACCGGGATATTGTCCATTTCGGCTCGGATGTTGTTCCGTAGGTCTTCCAGGGTCTTGGAACGATCTTTGTAAACCAGAGGCTTGAGATAAGCCCACAAGAAGTAATCAGGAGCGGATAAGTCAGGTAAGCATGCATGTTAGTTTACAACCCTTCGTAGGGAGATCAGTCATTCGTGGAAGGCTGATCTTAAAATATCCATGGAAACCCTGGAGGTGTGGGTTGTGACCCATATTGTTGTAACCACACGTTGTCAAGATCCCTTTTTTGGTGAGCGGGTAAGAAGAATTGCTGGATCACTGTCACATACCAGTCTGAATTGACACACGAACTCGTTCCCCATTTTCAGATGTTCTAACGGTCCTCGAAGGTCCTTCCCTTTCTTTAGAGACGTTCCCTGTTGCTCTGAAAGCATCCATACACATTAAAACATATTTCCGATCAGGAACATGACCTCGTGAAGGGATATCGAATTTGCGACGAAAGGCACGCTCTGCAGTCCCCGATCGACCGTTAGAGAAATACGCCTCCACAGCAAAAGCGAGCTACTGCCTCGACCACAACTAGTTTGAGACTGAGACGGGTGGAAACACAAATATCCCACTCCATCCCTTCCACCGAAACACTCCCCATACCCCTCCCCTCCCTACGAACATCATTGGAACATGTTCAAAATAGGAAGTCTCCCCCCCCCCCCGTGCATTTCCAATGTTTTATATTTTACGGATAACACTCTTTTATTACATGAATAATATCTTTGATTCTTTTCTGTTTTTCTCTAAATATAACTGGGGGAGGGCGATGGTAGTAAGAATATTACAGCAACCTATATTTGTATCACGAGAACGATGCCATGATATTCCGTTCAGTTTTCATTCTACGGGATCAAAAATGCAGCGAGGTAAAATGTTCTCTTTATAAGGGTACTGGTAAATATAAAAAAGAAATAATTAGGTTAATGAAGCGTTCTAAAACTGCCATTAAGTTAATTAAATCAAAATAAAATGACCTGAAAGAAAAAAGATTTTTACAGCACAGAACGATTGACAAATTTTTTGACTATCAACTAAATCTTTCAACTGATGAAATTTCGGAACAATGCAGTCACTATTAGGATTGCTTAAAACCCATATTATACAGCACAAAATTAATGAAAATGAAGAAAATAGCAAAGTTGCTAAAACATCATCAAGGAGAACGACGGGAATGAGCTAAAAATGTCATATCATAGAAAGACGAATGTGGAAACAAATTAAATATTTTTTTATTAAAATAAACTTAAACCTGTTGACTCGATAGCTGCAAACATTATTGGAATGACTCGAGGAAAAAAACTGAAAGAATACTTCAATTGTCAGACGAGAGGAAGATCAGTAATCGTTTGGGGAATCTTTACTCATGATGAAGTGTGCGATTTACAACGATTTCGGGATATATAAATACAGATCACTATCAGGTTCAGCTATATCAGGGGTGGCAAACTTTTCCAGGGTAAGAGCTACTCTTAATTTTTGCAAGATGTTGCGGTATACCCAGTGGCGTAGGTGTGGTGAACTAAGAAAAAGATATAAAATATTTATTATAACTTAATAATAAATACGGAATATGTGTTTTCTACATAACTACAATAAAATTAACTTACACTTTAAGGCCCCGTTTAAAGCAAAACACAAAATTCAAACATAATTTATAAAAACCAAAATTATAATAATATCATATGAGGTATTTTTGTTTCGAAATAATTCAAAATACATTAAAAAATTAATCATTTTCATCTATAGTTAGTGCTCATAGTTATAGTCAGTAAAATACTTAGTCTGCATACTGTCAACCAATCTTGAATATTTTGATACAAAATTACTAACTACTAATGTTCAGACGGTCACTCCTAAATGTCTTGTCGGTCCACCGGTCGATTGCGATCGACTTATTGCCCACCCTTGAGCTATATGATTGTATGATGCTGTATAGACCTTTATTAGGTGGCACTGAGTAGATATTTTAGCAGACAAGACTTCTTACTGTACATATAAATCAGCTCAAAATGGTTTTAAAAAGTTAATATTTTGACAAGGCCAAGTAAAAGTTCAGACTTGAGTCCCATGAAAAATCCTTAAATATATATCATGTCACAAAGCTCAAGCTCAGGCCGCCGCGTGGGGGTGGCAAAATTGTTCACCGCACAAGGGCGCCTGGGCCAGGGGGCGCCAAAATTTGTAGAACTTATAGCTTTTTAATTTAATGCTACTTAAATAAAAGTTGTTAATTATACACTTGCAATTTTGCATGTTTCACATTTTCTAAGCAATAAAATGAGATTTTATTTTAATTTTACCGAATGGACAAAAATATCTAGAAATTATTTAGTGTATTCAAATTCCCGAAACGCAGTATTTTGCTCTTCCGACGTAAGCTATTCAGTGAGAAGCATTCACATCTTGTTAACTATGTAATTAATGATTGGGCACATTTAACCCACATTTTGAAAACACATGAAAGCAGTGCATCTCAACTTAAACATTGATCAAAATGCAGTGAATTCAAAATGTATTTGCGTAATTTTTGTACCATTGATGCATTTCAATAAAGATTTTATGATGCAGAAAATGTTTACTGGCAATCGGTTATTGTGAACGGCTTATTTATTTAATTCAACATTTATCCTGGCAATGCCTTACATTTAGAAGTCCTTCGAAAGAGTTGTATTATAGTAATAAGGGAAATTTTTTTTTGAAGTTGGTTGAAACCATAGCAAAATTTGATCCAATAATCGCTGAACATCTCCATAAAATTCAAACTTCTCAAAAGAGGAGCATTGTGCTCATTACTTAGGGGACCAAATTCAGAATGAAATTATAAGCATTATTTCAGAAGGAATTAAAAAGCATTTGTTACAAATGATTAAATCGTCAGAATATTACTCACTAATTCTGCATACTACACTTGATATCAGTCATACCGAACAGTTGACCGCTGTAATTCGATTTATTTATAAGAACGAGGAAACCAATAAAGCTCAAATTGAAAGACATTTCTTAGGATTTCAATCTGTCGACGACACTACTGGACAGGGTCTGTTTGAATTCATGAAGGGACATTTTAAATCGTTAGAATTAAATTTTTCAGATTTACGAGGCCAATCTTACGACACTGGTGCTAATATGAGAAGAAAGCACAAAGGATTGCACAAAAAATTATTGAAAATAACTCGAGGACACTCTATATACCTTTCTCTGCCCATTCTCTAAATTTAGCTGTAAATTATGCAGCTAAAATTTCCTTCGAAACTGTTAATTTCTTTGGAGTAGTGCAGGAGGTTTACAATTACATTTCTTTATCCGTAAGACGTTGGTCTATTTTGCAACAGTATGTTGAAAATCTGACTTTAAAGCCACTCTCCAACACCAGATGGGAAAGTAGAATTCAAGCTTTAAGACCGTTGAAAAACGATTTGGAGGGAATTTTGAGAGCGTTAATAAATATCCAAGAAGATCAAACAAGAGACATGTAATCAAGAATTTAAGCAAAAGATTTGATTCAGAGGGTTTCTTGGTTTAAATTCCTTTGTTCTATTAACATCTGACACGATATTTTAAATTTAGTAAATGTGGTAAATGAAATAATGCAAAATTCTAAATGTGATTTACAAATCGTGACTGATAATTTACAAAATCTTATATCAGCTAAATAATCGTAGATCAGATGAAGCGTATGAACATGCAATTGCCAATGCAAGTATCGTTGCTGACGATTTGGGGATGGAAACTGATTTTCCACAAAGTCGAGAAATAGGTTTAAAAAAAACTATTTTAAGATGAAAAAAGCGACGAACCAATCAACAACCCAAGACACAAATTTAAGGTTGAATCTTACAATATAATATTAGACTCTTCTATTTCTTCAATTACTGAAAGATACAGTCAATAAAGAACATTACAATTTTAATTCAAGGTATTACACTGTATACCTAATTTTAAATAATGGGAGTGATCATGAAATTTTAAAACATTGTAAAGAATTAGAAGAAAAATTAAACGGATGCTAAAAATATTAATGAAAAGGACATTGATGATTAAATTTGTTCGAAGAAATAAAATATTTGCGATGTTTTACCAAGGAGGATATGCACCTATTGACGTTTTAAATTATATTTATGAAAACCATCTTACCGATACATTTCTAAATATTTCAATAGCTTTAAGGATTTCTTTAACCCTGCCAGTTTTGGTGGCCACTGGAACAAAGTTTTCAAAACTTAAAATTATAAAAAACTACAGGCTAGGAGAATCAATACTTGAATATATTTTCTAATTTTTATATTTTACTTAAAAATGTTCTATCATTGTATTGTTTTTAAAATTTGTGAAATAATAAAAAACAATAAAACGTGTTTTAATATCATAATTTTTAAGTTTTTCAGTTCGAAAGTCAAATTTTGAATACTATAAAAGAGTATTTCGCATATAATTGCAGCTCTTTATCAGAGAGCAACAGAACCCTATAAAGGGGCGCAAATTTCAAT
>BMAO01003609.1:0-22732 GCA_019973975.1 Trichonephila clavata | reverse complement strand
TACCTCTCATTTAGGGGCATTCAATTAAAGTGAAAATAAAAAATAATTCAAAGATAAGTTAAGAGAAAAATAAATAATTTTTTTTTGGTAAAATTTTAGGATCTCAAAGACAAGAGAGAGAGAGAGTAGTAGCTTGTGTTTTTCTTTATATAAATAAATCAAATAAAGTGTTAGCCTAATAAATCAATGTAACTTAATAGAGGGGGGGGGAGTGCAACACTGTATGTTCGACGCTTCTATTCATAGACAAAACAGAATGTATAATAAAGCTATTGTATACCTCATGGACTCGCGTTTTCTTTGGATTTACATAAAAATAAAAACGCGAGCTTAATCTGACACAATGCAAAAGCTTTCAAAAAGATCCGTGCAGTAGAGTATTTTCCGTAACTTTCTGTAAATACAAGATTTTACTGCTCATTTCAAACATTTATTCATTAATAAAACTTTTTCAACTAAGAATTTTAACTTTTCATTAACTTCAAAATTAAGGGGGGGAAAACCTGTGACTAATGTACTTATTTGGACATAATTTATTTAAAGAAAAATATAGCCTGAATTTCTAATTAAATTAATTTGCTTAGCAGTAAAGGATAAAATACATAATGTCTGGTCTTGTGGGTTTAAATTTCTGGAATTAAGACATATTGTGTCAAGTTCCTTATTTGGAGGTACTATTATATTTTTACCATATTAAGTTAAGCGTTAAAGAATATTTTATTGTATTTACTTTTATGAAAAAGCGGATTATAAAAATAATATATTTAGTTTAATAAAATATCTTTTGGTTTATATACATATATAAATTGCGTAAAAAATAAATTCACGTAAGTGAATAACGATTTTAACTGAAAAGTCCACTGAACTAAAAGAAAACTAGCTTATTTTAATATCAATGAAATTATTTTGTATATGTACCCATAGTTATACTTAAAAGTATTTGAATCATAAAATTTTATCTTTGAATTAAATCGAAATAATATTGTTGACGCAACCTTTTTTTCGTAAGAGAGCTTCCACTTTCGGAACTAGACATTGCAGAATCTTCATAACTGTTCCAAGTATTAAAAAAAAATATGCTTTATTTGTCTTGTTTATTGTAAATTTTGATTTTTTTTTTTTCTGAATTTTTCATCATGAATCATTTTTCTGAATCATCAAGTTAAGTCAATATAACAAATGTGTTTTTAGATGGGTTTCTCTCTCTCTCTCTTTATACAAAAGAAGTTTAATAATATTATTTTGTAATTATGGTTATTTTTAAAGTAATTGCATTATTGCTGATAGAAATATCGAAAAGGCATTTCTTAAAAATTCTTTCAGAATATTTAAAGTTTGGGAATTAGGTCAATAATAGGTGAGTTATTTAAATGTTTCCTTCTTTTTCTCAATCAAAAAATAAATTTTTAGCACCATTATTTCATTATTATAAATTTATTTTCAAATGAGACTACACATGTGTTAAGATTTTTAAGATTTAAATGTTATTAAAAATATTTCGAAATGACATTCTTTGCAGAAACTGAATGAGTGAGTGAGTGAATATTAACGTCCCACTGTTCAGCTACACGAGGGCTTTTGGGGACGGTCCGCGTAATTTTGCAGAAGCTGAAAGACGGAATTTTGTTCGAATGAGAAATATAATGTATTTCATATTAATATTTTAAATATTGTTGTCTTTTTGAGTATTTTTATAAGCGTTAATTTTAGTATTTATTATGATTATAAATTTCTAGTGTTACATTAATAAGAAAAAAGGAAAGTGTGTATTTTTTTCTGTAGGAGCAGTATAAATAGAACATTATATTTTTTAGATTGAAATTTATATAAAACCCTTCTATCTTCTGTCCGTGCTATGTACAGATGTATATGTGGGAGGATAATTAAAAATTCAGACTTAATAATTTTAATTTTGAAAAATCTTACGTTTGAATATATCAAGGTAATGTGATATTGGTTAATTTAAATGTTAAGTTTAACTACACACCACAGCTATTATTTACAGATTTACATTGAAATTAACTTAGTAATTAGATAATTAGAGTCCAAGTTCTGTTATTTTGTGAGGGAGGAGTTTCTGGCGTTCGTCTTCAGTGAAATTTTCAGACCATCTCTTTCTCTCCCCCTGCCCTCTCTAGGCTTCGGGGATGACAACGGCTCCCGTGTCTTTAGCTTCGAATTACATCCGGTTGATGGGCAGAGAGGGGTTTAAGACAAGACCACGCAATATTTTTAAGGGTGCAGGTGTAAATTTCACGTAGGGTGACCATACCCACAAAGAAGCCGAATCACAGCTGTGTTGCGGGAACGTCACAATGCATTAAACATAAATTAAAAGAAAGAGTGTTTCAACAAAAGTAAAATAGGGACTTTTTTATTCTCTGTTTTAAATTTACGATAAATTTTGGAAAATCTCAAATATATCGATTTTTAATTCAAATGAGTCAATTATTGATGAATTAAAAAATTTTGTATGAAAGCAAAGCAATTTATCAATTATTTTTATACTTTCCCTACTTAATTGATATATATGTTGTTGAAAATTTTAGAATGTCCGAGGGAGGGCATAAAAAAACTAACAGGTGCCCATTATAAAAGAATAAGACTCGAAAAACAAGCCCATTTTTAAAAAAAACAGGCTGAAAGTTTACTGAATTACTTACAAGACACTAGGAAAAAAGGAAAGCAGTATAGAATCAGATTTAGACTTTCATGATTAGGATGTTGCAGATCAAATAAACAGAATAGATAGTGGCACTGCTGTTATAGGGTGAGTGAGTGAATATTAACGTCACACTGTTCAGCTACACGAGGGCTTTTGGCGTTGGACTTCGTCATTTTGCACCATGGTTAAGTGACGAGGACGACACCTGAGGTAGCACCCCTCTCCTAACTATCACACACCAAAGGGAGGACGTTTGAGTTCTCGACAGATTTAATCTGCATCGCTCCTCTACACAGCGAGTTTTTAGTGATACTGGGCTCGAACTCGTGACATGCCAGCCACGATCCGATACCTTGACCACTAGGCTACCACGGCCTCACTGCTGTTGTAGGAACTCCTCCAAAAAAAATCCTAAAATGACGATACTCTAACAATGATATTTAGTTCAGATCTAGGAACCTGGCCATCTATTCTATCAGACGCCGATAGATGTTTTTTTAGTAAAAGAAGGACCCTCTATAAGCCGTTGACAAAGTATAATTTTCCTTATGACGACGCCGGTCGAACATTTAGCTCATATTGTTACGCCAAAATTTTCAAAAACGGAGAAAAGGTTATGCGTAAATCGTTAATAAATTACAAAAAACTGTGCATAGTGTTTTTGCATCAAACTTTTTGTCTGTGTCATTAATTCTCTTTCCAAAGAATATTTTAAAAGTTGGAAACATCACGTTGATATTTTAAAAGAACATGAAACATTAAGAAACCATTTTCAAAGCCAGAAGTCTTGGATGGAATTCAGTCAGCGATTACAATGCTCTAAAACAATTGACAGTGACTCGAAAAGACTTACTTCTGCGATTATTGGTGCGAATTTCTTCTACGTATTGTAGCAACGTTAAAGGTACTGGTTCAAAATTGCTTAGCCCTTCGGGGTAAGTGTGACAAATTTAATTTGTCACACTTACATATTGCAAATTTGGACAAATTTAATTCCAATACATAATGGTAATCTTATACAAATAATTCAATTAATTGCTAAATTTGATCAAGTAATAGTGGAGCATCCTCGAAGAGTGCTAAAAAGGGAAGAAGCTAAATACACTATCTAGGGAAAAATACTCAGAACGAAATAATTTATCTTCTACATGAACATTTTAAACTTCACATTGCTCATAGAAGTGAACAAGCCAAATGTTATTAGATAATTTTATATTGCGCCTCTGATTTTAGTAAGATTGAACGAATGACATTTCTGGTAAGATATGTATGTATTGTGAGAAATCTTATCTTAATGAGAAGTTACCGTTAAAATAAAAGAATTTTTTAGCTTTTCTTCCAGTTAAAAGATTGATTGGAAAATAACTTTCATATTTATTAGCTGAGAAACTTCAAAAATTAGGGCTAAATTTGCTAGATATGCGGAAGGCAGGCCTACGATAATGGAGCCAATATAAATCAGGGGTTCAATCCACAATCTACTTGTCATGTAGTAGCCACTCTTTAAATTTGATCGTTTATGACATGGCAAAAGCATCCTTAGAAGCCTGCACTATCTCGACAAAGTTAGAGGTATGTGGCATTCGCTTTTTTTCTGCAACTTGTACATATAAGGAAAAATACGAAAAACCATTCTTATTTCAATAGGTTCATTCAATTTTGATTTAACATACACTAATATTGGTCGTAACACGATCAAGTTTAAGTAGTTATTAAGTTTTAGTGAAAAGGTGCTGCCGTTGATTTTTGTTTAAATGAAAACTGTAGTGTATCTGTGATCAGTACAAAACTGTTATTTTATTCTTTTGATCCTTTGATATAATGTTCACTAACTCCTGCCCCCGAATTCTGTTTCACATTTTAGAGGATAAAACCCTCTATAAAAGCTCTTAATTAAATTTATGAATGAATGTGAAATGTTGCACAAGGTGTTTCCTAAAAGAGTAGAAAAAATTTTGGCATATTGTCACGCTAATTTAAAAAAGAAAACTCACATATAAGCATGTGTCCTGATGATTTGTTTCGGAAATAAGTACAAAATGTTTAAAAATTGAAACTTTAAATTTAATTTTTTAAAATAGATTTTCTTACAAAATTGAGAAAATTAACAGGTTTTTTTTTTTTTTTTTTTAGATTTTTATTTTTACGAAGACCCTTGAAGGGTGCTACAAATAATTTATTTTATGTAATTTGCTCTAATTTGTTAACAGGAATGGGTATTTTTTAATGAATAATCCATATTCTTACACTCAATAATTAAAAGTCTTGAAACATTTAAATTTTTATGTTCAACTTTAATTTGGCATGATTTATTATCAAGAATTGATGTATTGAGTAAAATGCTTCAAAATCCTAAATTAAACATCGCGGAATGCATTAAAGGCTTAGATAATCTTAAAAAATATTTAATTTTCCAAAGATCTGACGATATTTTAAAAATATTTGTTGATTCAGCAGCAATACTTCCTGCAGATTTAGGTATTCATCCCAAATTTCCCATCTCTAAGCTAAGGTAATGGTTCGTTTGATTACGAAGCCAGTGATGAGCCAGTTTTAAATCCTTTTCAGCAATTCAAGACTAATTTCTATTTTGCAATTCTTGATCATACGATCTCTTCAGCAAATGAAAGATTTACCTTATTATCTGAGTGTAATTCAATATTTTGCTTCCTGTATGAGTTTCACAACATTTCTAATGATGATCTCATGAAAGTCTGTATGGATTTAGATATTAAGCTACAAGTACAGGAAGAAGGAAGTATTGTGAAAGATCTAGATAGCATACATCTCTTTAATGAAATAACTTCATTCTAAGATATTTTTCCTGGTAAAAAACAGCCAACTGAGATATTAGAAATTATAGTGAAAAATGATCTTATTCCCTGTTTTCCAAATTTTGCTCAAGCAATAAGAGTTTTTTTTTAACCTTACATGTTTCTGTAGCTTCAGATGAAAGAAGTTTCAGTAAATTAAAATCATTAAAAATTACTTGAGAAATAGTATGACACGAGAAAGGCTTTCAGATTTGGCCATAATCTCAATTGAATCAGAAATCTCTGCAAAAATTGATTTAACCGAAACTATTAACAAATTTGCTTCTCAGAAAGCCAGAAAAGCTATTTTATAGTTACAGTAAAATCCGGCGTATAACGCGCCCATTTACTTTCTAGCTGCAATTGTTAGTTTTTAGGTATATTCACCGCGTATAACAACACGCACACCTTTTTTTGCGAAGAAACCTGAACCACACGTGCGCAATGCTCTTATATGTTTTAAAGTCCTTTATTCGAGGTATTATTCCAAGCTTTTGTAAAAAATGGTGTACTTTTAGAATTACAACCCTTTAAGTTCACAAGGAATGTTATTTCTTTCACAGAAACAGTATTTCGATATATGTAAAAGTCTGATTTTTTCTATGCTCATCTTTTTGTATTTTTAAAGCTCTCATTTTTATACCCGGCGTATAACGCACACTCTTAAATTTCCATCTTATTTTTTGAGTTAAAAGTGCGCATTATACACTGGATTTTACGGTATAATATATTACTTAGTCTTTGTAGAAGGACTGATTTATATACTTTTCGTTTCACGAGATTTATACCTTAGTATTTATTTTTATTAGATCATATTTTTTAAGTAAATTCTGTTGTTTTGCAATTATAATTATAAAATATATGTTTTTATTTTAAAGGTAATATTTTTGTTAGTTTATTATTTTGTTAAAGTATATTATGTCGTTATTATGATTATTACCTGACCAAAAAATAAAATTTTGCACTTGTTTATTTGAATTTTTATTAATGTTTTATTTTTTATTCTTATATAAGTAGATGAGTTTTTAACGTCAACATTAAGTATTAGTTAAAATATGAAAAATTCTCTAGGGGGGCCTCACATTAGGTGTTTGCACGAGAGCGGCCGATACCCTAGGATCGGCCCTGGACAGAAACAACAGTGGCCACGAATTCCTGATCACTATTTTTTGGAATTGCTTTGCTCGCATTTTATAGAAACTTATGTGTGTTCAGATGTTTTTATTCTAATCTTTTTTCCCGACATTTATTCTCCTCACTCACTACCGAAACGTACTTAGATAAGGTTATTTCCTCAATGTTATTTGTATTCATTTTCTCAAACGTTATTTCCTTCTCTTATTTGAGGATAGAGGTATGTTTGTGCATGTTGCATTATTTATTTATTTTTTTCAATAAAAATTATGCTGATTAGGTGATACAGAATTTTTCTAAAATACTTTTCAGTAAAGAAGATAATTTAGGCGTAATAACACTGTACATTTCTTTATTATTATTACTTTTTCTTATCGTTAAATTGTTAAAAAAGAATTTCGATGCAATTGCATACTGATCCATATCACAGCAAATTGTTCTGATCAGGATACCGCAATTATTGAAATTTATCTATGTATATGTAAGGATAATTAAATTAGATCTAAAATAAAATCCCCTATTTACCACTTAACTTTTATTTTCCGCAACATCTTCGAGTCTTAAATGAAACACCCAATTGTTTCTCAAAAAAGATATTCCAAACATAACATTTTAATCCCAGCTCATTAAATTTAACAGTCTCCATATGCACGCTACCACCTTTCACTTTCAAATCAAAAACAGAAACTAAAATGAGTTTTTTAACAGTTATGAACATAAGTATTCAACCCAATTAAAAATCTTTACTTGGCGTCCATTTTCTCTCTGCGAAAGATGTGTCGATTGCTCGCTGAATAAAACTGTTTTTTACAAAAGCGTGATGTTGATTTGAAACATTACAAAACTAAAGGAGGAAAGTGATTCACTCATCACGATATCTCCTGAATTCTTAGACCTAAAGACTTGAAATTTTCCAGGCATGTTTATTCTGTTGAGTAGATGTTGATTTTGTCCACTAAAAATGGGTTTTGTGGAAATCTACTTTAGAGCAGAGCCAGCCTTCTCTACAAAGGGGCCCGGATGCAAGAAACCACTTAGGGCCCTAATTTTTTCTAAGTAAAATATATATATATGTACGAACACGCGAACGAACTCGTGACCGGAAGGTCGCGAGTTCGAGTCTTGTTGCCACTGAAGACCCGCCATATAGATGGGGTCGATGTTCAATGTCTCCATTTTGGTGTGGTATGGGGGGCGCTAACTCGGGTGTCGTCCTCATCACTCGACCGAGGTTCAAAATGACGAGGTCTGTCAAAATGGCCTTCGTGTTGCACAGTAAGACATTAATATAACTTTGTTTTGCTGGTCCAGCTCCAGTCACAAAAGTTACTTCTATAAAAAATAACTTACTATAAAAAAATCATTATATTTATATTAATTCTTTTATGTTTAATACTTTCTTTTCAAAATTTACATATGTAATAATAATTGAAATTTGGTCCTAATGGGAAATATCAAGGGAACATTCCGTTTGGATACTGTTGTACGTCGTTACTTTTGTATTATCTTTAATTTCGGTAGATTTCATTTCCTAATGCAGAAATGATTTATTCGCGTGGTCTGTGCGCTAAATGTTTCACAATTCTATTTCACGAATTTTTTTAATTCTGTTTACTTGATATATTAGCCCAAAATCTCATATTTACTTAATATGGTTAAATTTTTTAAAAAAAATGTCCATTATGGGTGTTCCTATTATTTCTTGAGTTCCACAGAGTAGAGGATTAGTACATGCTATAAAAAGTCGAATCTTTGAAATAGCAATTTTAGGTTACTAGCTACGTTCGGAACTGTGATTTTATTTATTTACTAATTTTTTGCAAAAGCATATTATGAATATTTAGTGTCATCCGAATTAGAATGAATATAGAAGATTGTTTTAAGAATATTATTATAATAAAAAGCAATTTAAATTGTTTTAAATTAAGAATTTTTATTTCCCAAAAGAGAGAGTGACAGATTTTAAAACATTCTCCTTTTATTGAAAATGTTTATATATTATATTTTCTCTCTTTATATAGTTTGGACTTCTGTACAGAGACTAAACTACGATTTTTGAAACATTCACAATTGTCAAACATATGAGACAATTCACCAATTTGTCACATATTACACAAACAAGTAGTTAAATATATTTATATAATTGGCTATATTACTAATAAATAGATCATTTAAACTCTAAACGAGTTATTTTTTGAGTTAGTGGGGGATAGGCCCCACGTTGAGAAACACTGTTTTAAATTGATAAATATACTGATTGCCTAATATGAGAAGCAAAAATACGTGAGTATAGTTTAGAATTAGGACGTTATATTCATGAACAGTCCATGTGCCCTGTATAGTAGCTGTTCTTTAAATTTGATTCTTAGTGACATGGCAAAAGCATTCTTAGAAGTCTGTAATTCTTTTAATATACTCCAAAAGCATTTTTTCTCCTTCAACTTTTTGATGGCTTTCAGATATGGACACATTATCTATTGAATCCGAAATCTCTGAAAAAATTGATTTCACCAAAAATATTGACAAATTTGCTTCTCAAAAAGCTATACAAGTTATTTTATCATTAAATTTTCAGTAGTCTTCGTGATTTATATACTTTTCTTTTCACGAGATTTATGCTTTAGTTCTTTCCTTTTTATTAAATTAAATTTTCTGAGTAAATACTGTTGATTTGCTTTTCTAATTACAAAATGTCTATTTTTATTTCAAAGGTAATATTTTTGCTTGTTTAATTTTTTGTTAAAAGGTTTTGCCGCAATCATAACCCTTTAGCTGACCAAAAAATAAAGTTTTGCTCTTCAAATTTTTGCATTTTTATATTAATGTTTTACTTTTTAATACAGGTAGATAAGTTTATAATTTGAATACATAAGTATTAAATAAGTAATTGTATATGTAAGCATTGTGTGTGTGAAATAAGGAATTAAATATAAAAGTATAATTAGTACCACAAAATCCGGCGTATAACTCGCACTTTTAACACACAAAATAAAACCGAGATTTAGGGGTGCTCATTATCAGGGGCGGCATTTGGACCGAATTTGAAAATACTTTTTGATATATTTTAAGGAAAATTGGGAATTGGGCATTTCATTTAATGTATCATATTTCCTTATTTTATAATCTATATGTTTACGTCAGGTTTTTTTAATGTTGTAGTCTGAAGAGTTCGAGGCGGAAATGTACGTTAAATTGTGAAATTGGATGTTTTCACAACCTTCTCTAATAAAAAAAGAGAGCCCAATTGATATTCCTAAACTTATTTCAACTTTATAATTTGCACCAAATCTTGTTATTGCATTAAGAGCTTCGCTTTTTTTGCCAATAAGTGCAACAAGAAGTGTTTTTCAAAATTAAAACTAATAAAAAATTTCTTAGAATCCACAATTTTCGTCTTTAAAATAGATTAAATGGTTTTGCTTTATTGTCTACCGAATATGAATTAACTAAACAAACTGATTTTAAAAAATTGATTAAAAAGTTTTCAGAATTAAAATTTAGAAAAAAATGTAATTTTTTTGTTTGTTTGTTTGTTTTGCTTTATTTTTGAGTTTTAGTTATTTTATTGTGATACCTTTTGTTCGTAAGAATTATTCTTAAAATGTGTGTATCTATGTGAGCATAAATACACAATTTATCTTTTTGAAAAATAATTTTTTTACTTTGGGGAGAGGGGGGCGCCATTTTCCATTCTTGTCCGAGGCGGCGAAACTGCTAGAGCCGGCCCTGTCATTATACGCGGGGTGTAAAAGTATGAGAGCTTTAAAGTTAAAAAATAATGATTCTAGAAAAAAATAAGACTCCTACATAGAGATCGAAATACTCTTTATTTAAGAAAAAAAAAAAAAAAACGACATTCCTAATGAAATTAAGGGGGGGGGTGTTATAGTTCTAGAAGTATACCACTTTTTAAAAAAATATTTGGAATAATACCTGAAATAAATGACTTCAAAACCAAAGAGCATAGCACACGTACATTTCAGGTTTCTTAAAAAAAAAAAAAAGAGGTGCGCGTTATACGGGAAATATACCTAAAAATAAAAAAGAAGAAGAATACAGCCTGAAAGTATATGTGCACGTTATACGCCGGATTTTACGGTATTTAAATATATAAGCATTAGTCAAAATATGAAAAATTCTCTAAAGAGGCGGCACATTAGGTCTTCGTACGCGGCGGCCGACTCCCTAGGATCGGCCCTGGCAATGATGTACATTGAAAAGTCACTAACAAATATTCTCTAAAAGACTAAAATTATAAGTACATTTAGCCTTATAAAAAACATCAGCTAGTATCTCAACCAAACAAAATTCTTATTATAAAACACAAATAAAAGTGAATTAAAAGAGTAATCTGAAGGGGGGGGGATTAAGGAAAGTATATAATTCTTATTTTTGTTCGGTTTGAAATTTCCAACAAAGTAGCTGTAACACAATAACTATTTTCACACATTCTTACATTCAAATTAATATCTAAGGTACAAAAAAATTACATTCAGACATTTATATATAATTATTAACCTTTCAATTTGCTGTATTCGGTATAAAGTTGTACAAGATAACATTAGTTTTAGGCTTCTATCAATAGTTTTCGAAATATATCTTTTACAAACTATGCCACTTATCTTGTAATAGTAAAATTAATACATTTTCTCATTTGAAAGTTCTAAACAAGATATTTACATACATTTTATATATACATTGTATTACTTATCTTTAATATACATATATTAAATGTATTACCTTGCAGTAATTTACTCTCCCTCCCCCTTTTATTTAAATGTTCCCCATAATAATACTTAAAAATGTAAGGCAGGTTTTTGAACTTCCAAGGTGTAAATATGCAGTAGAGGAAAGCAGGATAAAAGCAAAACACGTGTACACAAAAAGTGAAATATGATCAAAATTGCATCACATAAAGGTATATAGATCTTTTTTTTATCCAAATTTAACTATAACTAGAAACAAGATTTTGGTATAAAAGAAATTCATTTTGGAAATCAAATGTTTTGCTCCTTTAACGTCATTAGGTTTGATGCACACACAATTCATGGTTCCATAAAAAGATACTATTAATTAAATTACAGATACAAATAAGACAGTAACACACGAGAAATAATGACACTTTACAAAGATAGAGATCAATATAAAATAAATTATTATAGAAGATTAACTAATGTTTTCCTGAAAAGAGAAACAAAAAAATTATAATTAAGTCTGTTAACTCCATTTTTTTATTACTCTAAAAATTGGAAATTATAAGTGATATCATCAACAAAATAGTATAAATGACAGAGCAACACAGTAATTTTTTTTACATCTAAAATGTTAATTTCTTTTTAAGAGTTATTTTAATTTTTTTTCTTTAAAATCATTACATAATAAATATTATTAAAAAGATTAAAAAATAACTTAACAATCAATGATTGATGGATGCATTTTGTGTTTGAAGTTTTTGGTATTACACTATAGTTTTATTCAGAATTATTTTTATTTACATGCATTCTTTTGACTTAGAATAAGTGATAAGCTTTAATAGAATTCAGAAGTGTGAACCAACATTAATTAAACTTTTTGAGTGATAACTAACCCTACTCCTAATGTCATAGATATATGTTTACATTTTGTGTTAGGCCATATTTACATAATTCAGAAGATGCTAAACTCAGACTTATTTGATAATGATCAAGTAGTTTGAGACAAAAAAAGTACTTAGAATAATTATAGAAATTTTATTTAGATTTCTCTTTTTGCTACAACTACACATATGTGATGTATTTGAATTATAAATGAAGTATATTTCTTTCTAGATATAAAGAGCAATACATTAAAATACAAAATGTGTATTTTAGTTTTCCTAAACTGAAATTTTATTATGAATAATTCAATTTGAGACTGCTTTTAGTTATACCATTTGAAATTTCAAATGATATTTAAGCTTCTCTACCACGTCAAGGTAGCAGCCACAGAGAAGTGATTACAGTTGAACCTCTACAAATGGGTATCTTTAGGATAGGGAACAAAATTAACTTCTGAAAAAATGTAATTAAGTTTTTGTTTGTAAATCACCTGCAATATTTAGAATTAAACATGACTGAATTAACTATGACAATTATTTTAACGGGAAAGTGATTTCAAATAAGATATGAGTTTTTATTCAGTTAAGAAATCTTTAAGTTGTTACAATATCATTACTATTGAGACTTTAAATTTAATGCATATAACCAGCTCATTTTTATACAGTTATCCATTTGCAAAAGTTCAAATGTATCTTTTTTTTTTATTTAAATCAACTAGTAGAAACATTGTAAACCTGGAGTTTTTACATACAGCAAACCTACAGTAAAAAGGAACATATATATTGCACATTACATATTTGCCATTACACATTTACTACGCGTATCCCTTTCTATTGTAATATTATGCGCTAAATCAACACGATCCTCCAATGCTTTTTTAGAAATTAGTTCTACACTACAAATATTACATCTTACCTGTTTATTTATACTTACCTTATGAATCAATTTTGCATGTCGGTATAAGTTTGAAACTGTAGAAAAGGTCTTACCACATTAAACACACCTAACACTACCCATAGTTAAACTTTTCAAGGAATATAGACTAAAAAGAAAAACTGATAATGATAACACACACAAATTTATGCAAAAAAAAAAGTTTTTATTTTCGATACCCACAAAGAATTTCGCCAACTATCCTTTATTACTGAAAAAAGATAAAACAAAATTATTATTTTTATGGATTAAATTTTCTTAATAATAGATTATTGCATGTTTGACACTAAACTCAATTAGTTATTTATCGAGTTAAATATATTTTAAATTGCATTGCATTGATTTTAGATTACTGTATGTTTGACACTAAAAATTCGGTTCCCATTTAATCAAATATATTTTAAATTGCATTTTCGATAAACAAAAGAGAAAATCTGAATTCATCCATAGCCTCAAAGAAAACACGCGGTTTTTATTTTTAAAAAGTGATTCATTATTCTTTAGTAAAAAACAATACGGAATTAGTTTTTAAAACAATGTTGATGTTCAATAATAATCGTTAAATAATGAGGGGGAAAATACATACCGCCAGCCAAAGAAAATTTGCTTTTCTCAAACCAAAATTTTACACGGCCACACTCACTACTAAGATGTGAAAAACATTATTCAAAATTTTTCCCTTTTGCTACTGAGGGGAATTTTCCCTGTCCCTCACGATGTCAGCGCCCCCTGGTGATTTCAGTTACTTTAACATTAGGGTTTTTCCTGTCGCTATTGGCGTTTCTTCTAAAAAAGAATAATGATTTAACTGGAGTGCAAATTTCATGACCCATTTTCTTACGTTCACTCAATGAAAAAGAGAAATCTTCAATAAACAAAGTAATAGATTCTTGAACAAAATGTTGTTAGATAAATTAAATTTTTAAGAAAAGTAAGTGTCTGCAGCAGTGTGGATGTGTTAAAACAGTGAGATAATTTAGGAACTGTACCAAGTATTGTTCAATTTTACCGAGCTAGCTTAAGGGTCTCAGGGGTGTTAAAAATGTTTCGAGAGCACAAAATATGAACAATTTTCGACTAGAAATAATTCTTTGAGGTTAAAATGAAATAATTTGATTCTTTTACACATTTTTTTATAAAGGAATAAGTTTCAAAAAAGTATAAAATGTCTAAATATAATCATAATTTTAAAAATAATAAGCACATAAATATAAGAAAATTTTTGTAAGAAACAAATAGTAAGTTTTACGACGCGCATGATATTTTCTGAAATAATAATTCTAATTACTAGCAATAAGTTGATTTATAAAGTCAAATATATCCTTATTAGATGGTAGCGATTAGATATAAAAAAATAAAAAATAATATTTTTTAAAATAAAAAAAGTAAATTTTTAAAATTTTTTTCAAAAATTTAATTTTTTTGAAATTTTCAAAAAATTACAAATATGTAATACTATAAATAGCTAGGATTTAAAGATTATGATAGAGTTTATAATTCTGTAAAGTTTTATGCATCAAAGTATGATAGTTTTTGAAACGCAATGCGCGTAAGTGAAAAAAACACAAACTGAGAAAAAGGCTTTAAAGTTTAAATTGAATTTGAGAAAATAAATTTTAAAACTTACATGCTAAAATGCTCCAGGATCATAGGATATGCCTTCCTGTTGCTCAAACAGCTCAATTTCTGTACTCTTTTTAATTTTTTTATCTCTCCAAGCTTCAAACGATGACGTTGAGCTCCTCTTTCTTGACGTAAAGATTCAACGATTGTCACGTTCAGCCAGGGACACACAAACATTTTTGTTAATTTTTAAGCCAAATTTCTCTAAAATAGTAATAAGTATTTGATTTCCATCATTAAAAATGCTGGTTGCTAGATTTGCAGCAATCTCTGCAATCTGAAGGCTAGAATCAATCGTCTTCGAACAAAACTTCCAGATTAATGAATTTAAACTTTCATTAGGATTCTGTGTCTTACCTCCTAAGCATTTCTTCAGGAGTGCCAGATGAGATAAGTCTGCAAATACAGGCTTAATTACATCTCGAACAGCTTTCGCAACTGAGGGTTTGTGTTTATAATTTTGTAAATTATTATTAATTGCGGCATTATACTTACACTATGTATTTGGATTTGTAAGACAAAATCAGTGCATCGGTTCATCATCGGTGCTGCAAGAATGACCCAAACAGCACAAATGGCTTTCCGCATTTCCTTTACACTAGTAGAATTGCATCGAATAGCATTACCATAGTAATGCGCAAGCTTATCAATAAACTATCAGTTAACCTACCTTTACCGCCTATAGTTTACCATCAGATAATTTCTTCTTACCATATAATAATTTAAGCTTCCTAAGCCTTGTACCCATTCTCTTTTGCACATGGCCTACACATTCTATTTTCTGAATAAGATGGCATCGCCGTATGGATTGTTTTCAGAAAGGGCATTGAATGTTTTTGTGTCGCCATCTCCTATGTAGTTCGAATATTTCAGGTTGTGAAGCTGTTCTGATCGACTAAAAATCCTCAACATCCCGTCAACCTCCATCTTACCAGCAGAGCCAGAATAATTTTTTCTACGTGAAATCTTATGCGCTCTTTTCCATTTATTGTACTTGATACCAAACTTTACCCCTTATAACTGTCGCTTCATTTGCAAAATGAGGACACTTCCTATCCAAAACCTTACCTGTTTCGGCCCATTAGAGTACATACTCCAATCAACGATGAATGTCCTCTCGTCTTCCAGGTCCATCACCACTTACCGTTAAATGTTATCAGGTAACGAAGAATTTTCTTCGACAGCTGCCCTGTTCATGCTTTCTTCGGCGACTTCCTTCATAACAAGTGAAAGTTTATTATTAATAACATCATATGATTTTTGTTCAACAGGATTAGGAAGACTCATTACAGAACAAAAGGTTTTTAATGACTCTAAACCTTGACCTATGCATCTCATTGCTAAAATAGATCTTCTGTTAATTTCTGGAGCATTATTTTTATTCCCAATGTTTCACAGCTTGAAAAAGTACAAATACTCCCACAGTTTTACAATGTATTTCAAAATTGGAACATAAACCACAAGTGGATTTTTCATTAATTGTTAATGGTTTATGACATTTTAAACAGCATGATACTGACAAAATAGAGCTAAGGTTGAAATAAAATCAAAAATACGATATTCTTGAAGTTTTCACTTACCTTAACAAGATTTGACTTTAATGAAGTCTGAATTCCTGAAAGTTTTTACTAGAAGCATTTTTCATTTCGGCACACTTACTTGTACTTTTCAATTCTACACACTTCCTCGTATCTTTCATATCTGTAACATGTGAGTCACTTACCTTTAAATATTTATTTCGGGGCGATTGCCCAACGATTTTTTCAGAATAAAACAACACATATCTTCGATTTAGATAAGCGTTTTAAAAAAACGTGTACTAAAGTAAACACAACAGAATCAAAAACACGGCAGAATGAATGTGTTGAGTTGCAGGCTTCCTTCTGATCAACTCAAGCGCTTAAATATTTCATGAGGCTTATTAAAAACAGAAAAATGAAAGGTATGCATAAATTAAAAATAAATGGGCGTGGCATCTGTCCATTTAAAAGTTGTTATGACTAAATTGCTGTTTGCAATTTTTTGAATAACTTTCGAAGTTTTAGAGTATTGTCACGTGGTTAGTATCAAAATGTTCAGAAAAAAATGAAGAACAAGATATATTTTTTTCGAAAATTCGAAAAAAAAATTGTTAACACCCCTAAGACCCCTTAATAAACTTCAAAGTGTTTTTCTTGCGATATTATGTCGAATTTCTTTTCTAGTTTTAATTATCATGTATCTCATACTTTTTTTTAAAAAAGGAGTAAAATAAAGAATTAGAGTTGTTTTCACTATTGTGAACTAAAGTGAAACATTAATTTAATTTTTTTATCAGTTTATTTATTGTTTTTACAAGTACATGCACCAAATAAATATATCTTCTAAAAATTAAAATCCATTTTAATTCCAAAATATTATATTAATTTTAAAGAGCTAATATTATTACATTTTCTCAATCAATTAATAATTAGTTTACATTGCGTACCGTTATTTGTAAAGCTACGTGAATTACTTACATGAAAAAGGCATTTAAAAAATCAATGGTTGTGTGTGTGTTGACGAAAGTATTGAGTAATATATAATACTTAAATTTATTGAGATTCAGTAATCTATCTGTTTGGCGCAGAAATGCACATGTCCTCATTTGGCGAATGCACTGGACTCACGGTTGCAACCCTAAGAAGTCAAACAACTCCCCTCTAGGTCTGCTGCCGTCGTTACTCCCTACCCTCACATGCTTTTGCGTTCTTGTGGTGAAAGGATTTCCATTTCGTCCAGTAAGAGTTTTGGTTTACCACGTGGGAATTATAGAAGTCGTTCATCGAAGGTTAATACGAGGTAAGAAATGTGCAATTTCTTAAGTGTTTTGCTTTTATATGTATCTATAAATTTATGAACACGATTAATGATCTTTAATGCAATATATAACGCGAAGGGAAAATTGTCTTCAAATTATAACGTGGTTTTGTGTAATACCCCAACATATTAATCCATAGAAAGAGATAATCAGTGAATATTAATTTTCTAAGCATAACATTTGTTTAAAAATTTACAAAAGAATACACACTTTTTTTTCATGAATGTTTATCAAATTTTCTTTTATTTTAGCTGGAAAATTTAAAAAAATGATTCAATATGTTTTGTAATTTTTATTTTTTACTTTTGCATAGAAAAGTGCTCCATCTCTGATTTTTTATTGTGATTTCGCCATTTTTTAAAAAAAGCGAATTTTCGTATACTTTTCGATTTTTCTAAATATATTCATTCATTTTTACAAGCTTTTATTTAACTTACAATGTATGTAATGTATTATGTATGTACGTAATTTGTTCGGGTGAATCTTGCAACTCAATTTTCAAGCTGATATCTTCACTCCATTGAGCTGAAATTTTGTACACGTTTAGTTTGGATGACAATGCATGTTTTGACAATTTATATTCCGATATTGAAATTAATGGAACAGCTTTAGTATCGCCCACCCATCCAATTTGGCGCAAATGTATTGAGGCGCCAAGGACGCCAAAGACCGTGTTTTGAAAACAGGGTTGCCCAGAGGAAACCCGTTTCCAAAAATCTGGTTTACCCGGAAGCAGAATTGATGCTCCTTTCCAAAGCTAAAAATTGGAAGTTGTGAAACCATTAGCCTGTGCAATTATATTTAATACACAGTTTCCAGAGTGAGGGACGACCCCAGCAATTTTGCTTGATGTCAATTCTACATGATCTAAAACTTGTTCATGTACGAATTGACGCCAGTCTGCTAAAGTTGCAGAAGAAAAGCCAAAATTCCGCTCGATATCGCAAGTTTTTGTGTCTGAAATTAAGTGCTATTATAAAAGTAAAATTTCCTGCAAATTTAATTTGCTGAAGGAGAACCAAGAACCTATCCTTAACGATTTTTCTGCTCGGCAATTCTTACACCTCCAAATGCTTCCATTTGATGATTTTTTTCGCTTAATTAAGCTGCATGGTTCCATGCATTTTGCACAGTTCAATTTATCTTTTAACAAGCCATTCTTCATTAAAAAATTTCGAAAAATGTCTTGTTCTCTAAACAATGCGAAAAAAAAGTACTGGTTAGCAATACCTGGGTTACCACTTTTTTTTTTATTTGAAAAACCCCACGTTAATTTATGATTTAAAAAAAGTTGAAATTTAACTACAACGTTGCTCATGCCATGCTTTAAAAAGACCAAAATTCGGATGGCAAAAACTATTTCAGAGAAAACACGTGCTATTCCACTTACCTACTAACCACACGAGGTCTGACCAAGAAATGGTCCCCATGATGCGCGCTCTCGGTATTGTAAACTTAAGAAAATGCGCCAAGATAGCAAATAAAGCGAGTTTCTTTTAAATGGGGCCGTCGTTTATTACAACTTAGTACTTTTGCTACGTCACAAGCCATGACGTATTTGAGTGTGGAAATTAGTGTTACCACAATTCCTCCGCTATGTTAAATAGTCCGAAAAATAATTTTTTTCTTTTTAAAGATTGCATCAAAAATATTAATTTTTAATATTAGTTTCGGCATAATTTTGCATTAGAAATTTTGAAACAGTCTTTGAAGACTGTTTTTAAAGTAGTAAGAGGTATTCAAATATTAGAATTTGCAAGCATATAAGTATACACGCTAAAAGAACAACTCTAGTAGACATTACTCTTTTCTTTCTAAAAGAAAATTTCTAGTTTTATATTTTAAAGAAGTTGATATTTTTATAATTTAGGAAACCCTGTTATTCAAACATAGAATAGAAAATCATAGAAATTTTTGAGAACAGTATTGAATAAATAAGCTTATTATTTTAAGTAGTTATATGTTATTCATTATTACACATACTGTATTTCTTTACTATAATTTACTTTTAATATGTTCTATATATGTTATGTTTTTATCTTATTTTATAATTTTACTGTAAAACTATTTCCATTATAACTATAAACAGTTTTTTGACTATTTACTTTAATTATATTTTAATTTTTGCTTGTTAAAATTAGTATTCAATATATGCAGATATGCAATAAAATTAGAAAAAAAAAAAATTATTTCAACAAAAAATTATTTTACAGAAAAAAAATTATGCATTTTTCTTGATCCTGTTTTGTTTTTGGAACTTTTGTGATGAAAACATTTTTTTTTACCTTAGATTTTATTGCTTCAATAATTTCGCATGGTTCAATTAAGTATGCATTCTCAATTTTTAAACAACTTTTAAGTTTTTGGAAGAATTTTTTTTAGTTAAGAAGATAGCACATAAATTTTACATACATTTGCTCTGAATTTGTCCTAAATAATTTTTTAACTTTAAAATATTCAAATTTTCACAAGGAGCATTTAATCATATAATTTATTATTGCAATCGTTGAGAGTTACTATTAACATCAATCAATTAATAAATTGTTAGATAATTTCATTACATTTTGTACACTTGTTTCAAGTTTATAATATTTTAATCAATATTTAAGGTTAGAAATGTTATATTGTTTGCGCTACCGAAGATGTGCGTGTGTGTGGTAACTCTTCTCTGTACTTCCACACACAACACACCTAGAATAGGGATTTAACAGTCCAAATTCAATTGGCTTAAGTGTTATAAACCCTTGCATACTATTTTTAAAAATAAAAATTTATTAAAAAATGAATACCAATGCAGTAAATTCGATAATTTTTCCAATTAAATTTTATTATTAAAATCAATGTCATTATCCTTTTTTAAAAGCTTTTATTTAAGGGGAAGCCCGTCAGTTGTTTAACATCTTACATGACATCTAGTGGCGTTGACTTTTGCGAAATTTTGGCACAAATATTTTTCTGAAGATTCCCAAGATGGGCAATAAATTTCTCTCTCGGGTACTCCTCTCAACAAAATTCCCCTCAGCGAAAGCCGACGCTCGCTAAGAAATGAAGGTAGGAGGGGGGGTCACAATCGTAAAATTGGTAGTTCTTTTTTCTTTTTCAGGGGAGGGAGGGTAAAACAGCAGGAATGTTGTCCATGGAAGAGTTATTTCTGGACAAAGATCAGTGGTCAAATTTTTCGACTCACGGAACCCTTAAAACTGTAAGATGTTTTCCGCAGTGTTCGATAAAACGACATGGAGATCCCTAGGCAGTCCAGTTCTCGGGCCCTGTAGCCTAATAATCTTATTACACAACATTTTAGCAATATATTTCATTGCACAAATAAAATAACACATAATCTGCGAATTAAAAAATATGTAACTAAACACTAATTACTTATCAGAATCTGTAATAAAAACTAATTCTTGCAGCAAAAAATAGCTAAATATTTGGGTTTTTTTTTATTTTTGGGGCCCCTAAAAAGAGTGGGGCCCATAGGCAATCACCTACTCCACCTAATGAGTAATTCGGCACTGGTTTTTGGGGAATCCATTCCACACTTAAAAGAATATATCTTAAAATAATATTTAAAGTATATAGATAAACATATATTTTGATGAGAAAGTTAAGAAAGAAGAGAGAGAAAAGAATGAAGAGAAATTTAAAAATTTTTATTTCTTATTAGAAAATTTTATGATGTAATGTTAATGTTATTTATTCATTGATAATATTAATTTGTGATCCAAATGTCACCTGCGCATGCATCATATTTAGTAACTGAGATATGTGTTCACATTTTTTACACAAACTGTCGGCCCTTGGAAATTAGCATTTCATATTCCGCGTTAATTCGTTTTTATATTTTGTTTTTGTAGGCACTCGCGTTGAGAAATATTTTTCACTTTCTAAATACATTTTTGTGAATGGCATTAAAATGTTCACAGCTATGTGAGAAATTCTGCGTATTTTGCAAGAATTGGCAACCTAAAATTTTGGTGTTCTAGCTTAAATTTAAATTTTAGCATTGAACTCTTGATATGTCGATAAATTGTTCCATCTTCTTCATTATAGGTGTCCCCCCCCCACAAATGTAAAAGGTTTAGAATATTACACTAACTAGTAAAATTACTTTGTGGAACTCGGGATAGCAAACAATAGTATATTCATAATCTAATAGATAAAGAAAGAAAAGTTTTAAATTCATTTATTATAAAACAATAAAGTTTAAAAAGTTTTTCACAACAAAGTTAAGTTATGTATAAATAAAATTTTTAATTTTAATGTATGAGATCATTTTTAGATAATTGTGGTTATACGAACTTCATGAGAACTTGAATCCGTTTTGCATACACATTTATAATTTTTCTTTTCGATTTTTTTTATTGTGACTCGTGGAATCTCAAGGTTCTGTGGAACACAGTTTGAAGATAAGAATGATGTAGAGAACGAAACTGTGTGTTTAATTTTTCTGAATAAATGATTTTCAAAGGAAGAATGAGTGGATTTAAAGCAATGAAAAACTTAATTTCACGTTTTAATATGCTGTATTAAATGAACAAACAATATGATACAATTTTACATTCATGCGATAGAAAAGGGGTTGGCAACCTATTTCACGTGTGGCACGCGGCACAATTCTCAGTGGCACTCTGCACTACTCAAGAAATGTGTCAGTTTTTGAGAGGATGGAAGTTGATAAATTTGTAATGGATCTTATTTGAAATTGATCTCCAAAATTATGGACAGTAACGAAATGTCAAAAAAATTGGAAAAGTAACTCCAAAGATAAATTTACAGCTTTTTTGTAATTTATTGAATGCCATTGTTGGAGAGATTTAATTGTTTCAAAAGAGAAAATTGTATGCACATTGCTCTCCGTTTTTGGTTCTAGTTATCTAAGTAAGTAAAAAATATGTCGAGTCCGCATAGAAAATCAACAAAGAGTTATCTCAATTTTCTTCTAAGACCAATTCTTACCTATAAAATATAATTAAATATTTTTCAAACAAAATGCGCAAATAATAACTTTATTACATTACTTTTAATTATAAATAGCGTACAATAGCATCACGTGTATCTGAAAAATATTTAAACAATTTTTAAATGAAGGAAGTACAAACAAAAGAAAAAAATATTACAATTTTTTTCCCCAGCGTTTCTCAGTACA
>BMAO01003608.1:0-21258 GCA_019973975.1 Trichonephila clavata | reverse complement strand
TTCCAACCAAACTCAATTTTCTTATGTAAAATCCGATCGCTGATCACGAATACATGTAGCGCTTTTCAAAATTTCAATTAGATCAAAAGTTATTGCAATAAAAATAATTCACATTTTTTGGATATTTGGCAGGGGAGACGTCATGAACAGGGAAAAATTTAACTCCTATTCCAACCAAACTCAATTTTCTTATGTAAAATCCGACGCTGATCGAATACATGTAGCGCTTTTCAAAATTTCAATTGATCAAAAGTTTTGCAATAAAAAATTTCACATTTTTGGATATTTGGCAGGGGAGACGTCATGAACAGGGAAAAATTTCTAACTCCTATTCCAAAAAAACTCAATTTTCTTATGTAAAATCCGACGCTGATCACGAATACATGTAGCGCTTTTCAAAATTTCAATTAGATCAAAAGTTATTGCAATAAAAATTTTCACATTTTTTGGATATTTGGCAGGGGAGACGTCATGAACAGGGAAAAAATTTCTAACTCCTATTCCAACCAAACTCAATTTTCTTATGTAAAATCCGACGCTGATCACGAATACATGTAGCGCTTTTCAAAATTTCAATTAGATCAAAAGTTATTGCAATAAAAAATTTTCACATTTTTTGGATATTTGGCAGGGGAGACGTCATGAACAGGGAAAAATTTCTAACTCCTATTCCAACCAAACTCAATTTTCTTATGTAAAATCCGACGCTGATCACGAATACATGTAGCGCTTTTCAAAATTTCAATTAGATCAAAAGTTATTGCAATAAAAAATTTTCACATTTTTTGGATATTTGGCAGGGGAGACGTCATGAACAGGGAAAAATTTCTAACTCCTATTCCAACCAAACTCAATTTTCTTATGTAAAATCCGACGCTGATCACGAATACATGTAGCGCTTTTCAAAATTTCAATTAGATCAAAAGTTATTGCAATAAAAAATTTCACATTTTTTGGATATTTGGCAGGGGAGACGTCATGAACAGGGAAAAATTTCTAACTCCTATTCCAACCAAACTCAATTTTCTTATGTAAAATCCGACGCTGATCACGAATACATGTAGCGCTTTTCAAAATTTAAATTAGATCAAAAGTTATTGCAATAAAAAATTTCACATTTTTTCGATATTTGGCAGGGGAGACGTCATGAACAGGGAAAAATTTCTAACTCCTATTCCAACCAAACTCAATTTTCTTATGTAAAATCCGACGCTGATCACGAATACATGTAGCGCTTTTCAAAATTTCAATTAGATCAAAAGTTATTGCAATAAAAAATTTCACATTTTTTGGATATTTGGCAGGGGAGACGTCATGAACAGGGAAAAAATTTCTAACTCCTATTCCAACCAAACTCAATTTTCTTATGTAAAATCCGACGCTGATCACGAATACATGTAGCGCTTTTCAAAATTTCAATTAGATCAAAAGTTATTGCAATAAAAAATTTCACATTTTTTGGATATTTGGCAGGGGAGACGTCATGAACAGGGAAAAATTTCTAACTCCTATTCCAACCAAACTCAATTTTCTTATGTAAAATCCGACGCTGATCACGAATACATGTAGCGCTTTTCAAAATTTCAATTAGATCAAAAGTTATTGCAATAAAAATTTTCACATTTTTTGGATATTTGGCAGGGAGACGTCATGAACAGGGAAAAAATTTCTAACTCCTATTCCAACCAAACTCAATTTTCTTATGTAAAATCCGACGCTGATCACGAATACATGTAGCGCTTTTCAAAATTTCAATTAGATCAAAAGTTATTGCAATAAAAATTTCACATTTTTTGGATATTTGGCAGGGGAGACGTCATGAACAGGGAAAAAATTTCTAACTCCTATTCCAACCAAACTCAATTTTCTTATGTAAAATCCGACGCTGATCACGAATACATGTAGCGCTTTTCAAAATTTCAATTAGATCAAAAGTTATTGCAATAAAAAATTTCACATTTTTTGGATATTTGGCAGGGGAGACGTCATGAACAGGGAAAAATTTCTAACTCCTATTCCAACCAAACTCAATTTTCTTATGTAAAATCCGACGCTGATCACGAATACATGTAGCGCTTTTCAAAATTTCAATTAGATCAAAAGTTATTGCAATAAAAAATTTCACATTTTTTGGATATTTGGCAGGGGAGACGTCATGAACAGGGAAAAATTTCTAACTCCTATTCCAACCAAACTCAATTTTCTTATGTAAAATCCGACGCTGATCACGAATACATGTAGCGCTTTTCAAAATTTCAATTAGATCAAAAGTTATTGCAAAAAAATTTCACATTTTTTGGATATTTGGCAGGGGAGACGTCATGAACAGGGAAAAAATTTCTAACTCCTATTCCAACCAAACTCAATTTTCTTATGTAAAATCCGACGCTGATCACGAATACATGTAGCGCTTTTCAAAATTTCAATTAGATCAAAAGTTATTGCAATAAAAAATTTCACATTTTTTGGATATTTGGCAGGGGAGACGTCATGAACAGGGAAAAAATTTCTAACTCCTATTCCAACCAAACTCAATTTTCTTATGTAAAATCCGACGCTGATCACGAATACATGTAGCGCTTTTCAAAATTTCAATTAGATCAAAAGTTATTGCAATAAAAAATTTTCACATTTTTTGGATATTTGGCAGGGGAGACGTCATGAACAGGGAAAAATTTCTAACTCCTATTCCAACCAAACTCAATTTTCTTATGTAAAATCCGACGCTGATCACGAATACATGTAGCGCTTTTCAAAATTTCAATTAGATCAAAAGTTATTGCAATAAAAAATTTCACATTTTTTGGATATTTGGCAGGGGAGACGTCATGAACAGGGAAAAATTTCTAACTCCTATTCCAACCAAACTCAATTTTCTTATGTAAAATCCGACGCTGATCACGAATACATGTAGCGCTTTTCAAAATTTCAATTAGATCAAAAGTTATTGCAATAAAAAATTTCACATTTTTTGGATATTTGGCAGGGGAGACGTCATGAACAGGGAAAAATTTCTAACTCCTATTCCAACCAAACTCAATTTTCTTATGTAAAATCCGACGCTGATCACGAATACATGTAGCGCTTTTCAAAATTTCAATTAGATCAAAAGTTATTGCAATAAAAAATTTCACATTTTTTGGATATTTGGCAGGGGAGACGTCATGAACAGGGAAAAATTTCTAACTCCTATTCCAACCAAACTCAATTTTCTTATGTAAAATCCGACGCTGATCACGAATACATGTAGCGCTTTTCAAAATTTCAATTAGATCAAAAGTTATTGCAATAAAAAATTTCACATTTTTTGGATATTTGGCAGGGGAGACGTCATGAACAGGGAAAAAATTTCTAACTCCTATTCCAACCAAACTCAATTTTCTTATGTAAAATCCGACGCTGATCACGAATACATGTAGCGCTTTTCAAAATTTCAATTAGATCAAAAGTTATTGCAATAAAAAATTTCACATTTTTTGGATATTTGGCAGGGGAGACGTCATGAACAGGGAAAAATTTCTAACTCCTATTCCAACCAAACTCAATTTTCTTATGTAAAATCCGACGCTGATCACGAATACATGTAGCGCTTTTCAAAATTTCAATTAGATCAAAAGTTATTGCAATAAAAAATTTCACATTTTTTGGATATTTGGCAGGGGAGACGTCATGAACAGGGAAAAATTTCTAACTCCTATTCCAACCAAACTCAATTTTCTTATGTAAAATCCGACGCTGATCACGAATACATGTAGCGCTTTTCAAAATTTCAATTAGATCAAAAGTTATTGCAATAAAAATTTCACATTTTTTGGATATTTGGCAGGGGAGACGTCATGAACAGGGAAAAATTTCTAACTCCTATTCCAACCAAACTCAATTTTCTTATGTAAAATCCGACGCTGATCACGAATACATGTAGCGCTTTTCAAAATTTCAATTAGATCAAAAGTTATTGCAATAAAAAATTTCACATTTTTTGGATATTTGGCAGGGGAGACGTCATGAACAGGGAAAAATTTCTAACTCCTATTCCAACCAAACTCAATTTTCTTATGTAAAATCCGACGCTGATCACGAATACATGTAGCGCTTTTCAAAATTTCAATTAGATCAAAAGTTATTGCAATAAAAATTTCACATTTTTTGGATATTTGGCAGGGGAGACGTCATGAACAGGGAAAAATTTCTAACTCCTATTCCAACCAAACTCAATTTTCTTATGTAAAATCCGACGCTGATCAAGAATACATGTAGCGCTTTTCAAAATTTCAATTAGATCAAAAGTTATTGCAATAAAAAATTTCACATTTTTTGGATATTTGGCAGGGGAGACGTCATGAACAGGGAAAAATTTCTAACTCCTATTCCAACCAAACTCAATTTTCTTATGTAAAATCCGACGCTGATCACGAATACATGTAGCGCTTTTCAAAATTTCAATTAGATCAAAAGTTATTGCAATAAAAATTTCACATTTTTTGGATATTTGGCAGGGGAGACGTCATGAACAGGGAAAAATTTCTAACTCCTATTCCAACCAAACTCAATTTTCTTATGTAAAATCCGACGCTGATCACGAATACATGTAGCGCTTTTCAAAATTTCAATTAGATCAAAAGTTATTGCAATAAAAAATTTCACATTTTTTGGATATTTGGCAGGGGAGACGTCATGAACAGGGAAAAAATTTCTAACTCCTATTCCAACCAAACTCAATTTTCTTATGTAAAATCCGACGCTGATCACGAATACATGTAGCGCTTTTCAAAATTTCAATTAGATCAAAAGTTATTGCAATAAAAAATTTCACATTTTTTGGATATTTGGCAGGGGAGACGTCATGAACAGGGAAAAAATTTCTAACTCCTATTCCAACCAAACTCAATTTTCTTATGTAAAATCCGACGCTGATCACGAATACATGTAGCGCTTTTCAAAATTTCAATTAGATCAAAAGTTATTGCAATAAAAAATTTCACATTTTTTGGATATTTGGCAGGGGAGACGTCATGAACAGGGAAAAATTTCTAACTCCTATTCCAACCAAACTCAATTTTCTTATGTAAAATCCGACGCTGATCACGAATACATGTAGCGCTTTTCAAAATTTCAATTAGATCAAAAGTTATTGCAATAAAAAATTTCACATTTTTTGGATATTTGGCAGGGGAGACGTCATGAACAGGGAAAAATTTCTAACTCCTATTCCAACCAAACTCAATTTTCTTATGTAAAATCCGACGCTGATCACGAATACATGTAGCGCTTTTCAAAATTTCAATTAGATCAAAAGTTATTGCAATAAAAATTTCACATTTTTTGGATATTTGGCAGGGGAGACGTCATGAACAGGGAAAAATTTCTAACTCCTATTCCAACCAAACTCAATTTTCTTATGTAAAATCCGACGCTGATCACGAATACATGTAGCGCTTTTCAAAATTTCAATTAGATCAAAAGTTATTGCAATAAAAAATTTCACATTTTTTGGATATTTGGCAGGGGAGACGTCATGAACAGGGAAAAATTTCTAACTCCTATTCCAACCAAACTCAATTTTCTTATGTAAAATCCGACGCTGATCACGAATACATGTAGCGCTTTTCAAAATTTCAATTAGATCAAAAGTTATTGCAATAAAAAATTTCACATTTTTTGGATATTTGGCAGGGGAGACGTCATGAACAGGGAAAAATTTCTAACTCCTATTCCAACCAAACTCAATTTTCTTATGTAAAATCCGACGCTGATCACGAATACATGTAGCGCTTTTCAAAATTTCAATTAGATCAAAAGTTATTGCAATAAAAAATTTCACATTTTTTGGATATTTGGCAGGGGAGACGTCATGAACAGGGAAAAATTTCTAACTCCTATTCCAACCAAACTCAATTTTCTTATGTAAAATCCGACGCTGATCACGAATACATGTAGCGCTTTTCAAAATTTCAATTAGATCAAAAGTTATTGCAATAAAAAATTTCACATTTTTTGGATATTTGGCAGGGGAGACGTCATGAACAGGGAAAAATTTCTAACTCCTATTCCAACCAAACTCAATTTTCTTATGTAAAATCCGACGCTGATCACGAATACATGTAGCGCTTTTCAAAATTTCAATTAGATCAAAAGTTATTGCAATAAAAAATTTCACATTTTTTGGATATTTGGCAGGGGAGACGTCATGAACAGGGAAAAATTTCTAACTCCTATTCCAACCAAACTCAATTTTCTTATGTAAAATCCGACGCTGATCACGAATACATGTAGCGCTTTTCAAAATTTCAATTAGATCAAAAGTTATTGCAATAAAAAATTTCACATTTTTTGGATATTTGGCAGGGGAGACGTCATGAACAGGGAAAAATTTCTAACTCCTATTCCAACCAAACTCAATTTTCTTATGTAAAATCCGACGCTGATCACGAATACATGTAGCGCTTTTCAAAATTTCAATTAGATCAAAAGTTATTGCAATAAAAAATTTCACATTTTTTGGATATTTGGCAGGGGAGACGTCATGAACAGGGAAAAATTTCTAACTCCTATTCCAACCAAACTCAATTTTCTTATGTAAAATCCGACGCTGATCACGAATACATGTAGCGCTTTTCAAAATTTCAATTAGATCAAAAGTTATTGCAATAAAAAATTTCACATTTTTTGGATATTTGGCAGGGGAGACGTCATGAACAGGGAAAAATTTCTAACTCCTATTCCAACCAAACTCAATTTTCTTATGTAAAATCCGACGCTGATCACGAATACATGTAGCGCTTTTCAAAATTTCAATTAGATCAAAAGTTATTGCAATAAAAAATTTCACATTTTTTGGATATTTGGCAGGGGAGACGTCATGAACAGGGAAAAATTTCTAACTCCTATTCCAACCAAACTCAATTTTCTTATGTAAAATCCGACGCTGATCACGAATACATGTAGCGCTTTTCAAAATTTCAATTAGATCAAAAGTTATTGCAATAAAAAATTTCACATTTTTTGGATATTTGGCAGGGGAGACGTCATGAACAGGGAAAAATTTCTAACTCCTATTCCAACCAAACTCAATTTTCTTATGTAAAATCCGACGCTGATCACGAATACATGTAGCGCTTTTCAAAATTTCAATTAGATCAAAAGTTATTGCAATAAAAAATTTCACATTTTTTGGATATTTGGCAGGGGAGACGTCATGAACAGGGAAAAATTTCTAACTCCTATTCCAACCAAACTCAATTTTCTTATGTAAAATCCGACGCTGATCACGAATACATGTAGCGCTTTTCAAAATTTCAATTAGATCAAAAGTTATTGCAATAAAAAATTTCACATTTTTTGGATATTTGGCAGGGGAGACGTCATGAACAGGGAAAAATTTCTAACTCCTATTCCAACCAAACTCAATTTTCTTATGTAAAATCCGACGCTGATCACGAATACATGTAGCGCTTTTCAAAATTTCAATTAGATCAAAAGTTATTGCAATAAAAAATTTCACATTTTTTGGATATTTGGCAGGGGAGACGTCATGAACAGGGAAAAAATTTCTAACTCCTATTCCAACCAAACTCAATTTTCTTATGTAAAATCCGACGCTGATCACGAATACATGTAGCGCTTTTCAAAATTTCAATTAGATCAAAAGTTATTGCAATAAAAAATTTCACATTTTTTGGATATTTGGCAGGGGAGACGTCATGAACAGGGAAAAATTTCTAACTCCTATTCCAACCAAACTCAATTTTCTTATGTAAAATCCGACGCTGATCACGAATACATGTAGCGCTTTTCAAAATTTCAATTAGATCAAAAGTTATTGCAATAAAAAATTTCACATTTTTTGGATATTTGGCAGGGGAGACGTCATGAACAGGGAAAAATTTCTAACTCCTATTCCAACCAAACTCAATTTTCTTATGTAAAATCCGACGCTGATCACGAATACATGTAGCGCTTTTCAAAATTTCAATTAGATCAAAAGTTATTGCAATAAAAAATTTCACATTTTTTGGATATTTGGCAGGGGAGACGTCATGAACAGGGAAAAATTTCTAACTCCTATTCCAACCAAACTCAATTTTCTTATGTAAAATCCGACGCTGATCACGAATACATGTAGCGCTTTTCAAAATTTCAATTAGATCAAAAGTTATTGCAATAAAAAATTTCACATTTTTTGGATATTTGGCAGGGGAGACGTCATGAACAGGGAAAAAATTTCTAACTCCTATTCCAACCAAACTCAATTTTCTTATGTAAAATCCGACGCTGATCACGAATACATGTAGCGCTTTTCAAAATTTCAATTAGATCAAAAGTTATTGCAATAAAAAATTTCACATTTTTTGGATATTTGGCAGGGGAGACGTCATGAACAGGGAAAAATTTCTAACTCCTATTCCAACCAAACTCAATTTTCTTATGTAAAATCCGACGCTGATCACGAATACATGTAGCGCTTTTCAAAATTTCAATTAGATCAAAAGTTATTGCAATAAAAAATTTCACATTTTTTGGATATTTGGCAGGGGAGACGTCATGAACAGGGAAAAATTTCTAACTCCTATTCCAACCAAACTCAATTTTCTTATGTAAAATCCGACGCTGATCACGAATACATGTAGCGCTTTTCAAAATTTCAATTAGATCAAAAGTTATTGCAATAAAAAATTTCACATTTTTTGGATATTTGGCAGGGGAGACGTCATGAACAGGGAAAAATTTCTAACTCCTATTCCAACCAAACTCAATTTTCTTATGTAAAATCCGACGCTGATCACGAATACATGTAGCGCTTTTCAAAATTTCAATTAGATCAAAAGTTATTGCAATAAAAAATTTCACATTTTTTGGATATTTGGCAGGGGAGACGTCATGAACAGGGAAAAATTTCTAACTCCTATTCCAACCAAACTCAATTTTCTTATGTAAAATCCGACGCTGATCACGAATACATGTAGCGCTTTTCAAAATTTCAATTAGATCAAAAGTTATTGCAATAAAAAATTTCACATTTTTTGGATATTTGGCAGGGGAGACGTCATGAACAGGGAAAAAATTTCTAACTCCTATTCCAACCAAACTCAATTTTCTTATGTAAAATCCGACGCTGATCACGAATACATGTAGCGCTTTTCAAAATTTCAATTAGATCAAAAGTTATTGCAATAAAAAATTTCACATTTTTTGGATATTTGGCAGGGGAGACGTCATGAACAGGGAAAAAATTTCTAACTCCTATTCCAACCAAACTCAATTTTCTTATGTAAAATCCGACGCTGATCACGAATACATGTAGCGCTTTTCAAAATTTCAATTAGATCAAAAGTTATTGCAATAAAAAATTTCACATTTTTTGGATATTTGGCAGGGGAGACGTCATGAACAGGGAAAAATTTCTAACTCCTATTCCAACCAAACTCAATTTTCTTATGTAAAATCCGACGCTGATCACGAATACATGTAGCGCTTTTCAAAATTTCAATTAGATCAAAAGTTATTGCAATAAAAAATTTCACATTTTTTGGATATTTGGCAGGGGAGACGTCATGAACAGGGAAAAATTTCTAACTCCTATTCCAACCAAACTCAATTTTCTTATGTAAAATCCGACGCTGATCACGAATACATGTAGCGCTTTTCAAAATTTCAATTAGATCAAAAGTTATTGCAATAAAAAATTTCACATTTTTTGGATATTTGGCAGGGGAGACGTCATGAACAGGGAAAAATTTCTAACTCCTATTCCAACCAAACTCAATTTTCTTATGTAAAATCCGACGCTGATCACGAATACATGTAGCGCTTTTCAAAATTTCAATTAGATCAAAAGTTATTGCAATAAAAAATTTCACATTTTTTGGATATTTGGCAGGGGAGACGTCATGAACAGGGAAAAATTTCTAACTCCTATTCCAACCAAACTCAATTTTCTTATGTAAAATCCGACGCTGATCACGAATACATGTAGCGCTTTTCAAAATTTCAATTAGATCAAAAGTTATTGCAATAAAAATTTCACATTTTTTGGATATTTGGCAGGGGAGACGTCATGAACAGGGAAAAATTTCTAACTCCTATTCCAACCAAACTCAATTTTCTTATGTAAAATCCGACGCTGATCACGAATACATGTAGCGCTTTTCAAAATTTCAATTAGATCAAAAGTTATTGCAATAAAAATTTCACATTTTTTGGATATTTGGCAGGGGAGACGTCATGAACAGGGAAAAATTTCTAACTCCTATTCCAACCAAACTCAATTTTCTTATGTAAAATCCGACGCTGATCACGAATACATGTAGCGCTTTTCAAAATTTCAATTAGATCAAAAGTTATTGCAATAAAAAATTTCACATTTTTTGGATATTTGGCAGGGGAGACGTCATGAACAGGGAAAAATTTCTAACTCCTATTCCAACCAAACTCAATTTTCTTATGTAAAATCCGACGCTGATCACGAATACATGTAGCGCTTTTCAAAATTTCAATTAGATCAAAAGTTATTGCAATAAAAAATTTCACATTTTTTGGATATTTGGCAGGGGAGACGTCATGAACAGGGAAAAATTTCTAACTCCTATTCCAACCAAACTCAATTTTCTTATGTAAAATCCGACGCTGATCACGAATACATGTAGCGCTTTTCAAAATTTCAATTAGATCAAAAGTTATTGCAATAAAAAATTTCACATTTTTTGGATATTTGGCAGGGGAGACGTCATGAACAGGGAAAAATTTCTAACTCCTATTCCAACCAAACTCAATTTTCTTATGTAAAATCCGACGCTGATCACGAATACATGTAGCGCTTTTCAAAATTTCAATTAGATCAAAAGTTATTGCAATAAAAAATTTCACATTTTTTGGATATTTGGCAGGGGAGACGTCATGAACAGGGAAAAATTTCTAACTCCTATTCCAACCAAACTCAATTTTCTTATGTAAAATCCGACGCTGATCACGAATACATGTAGCGCTTTTCAAAATTTCAATTAGATCAAAAGTTATTGCAATAAAAAATTTCACATTTTTTGGATATTTGGCAGGGGAGACGTCATGAACAGGGAAAAATTTCTAACTCCTATTCCAACCAAACTCAATTTTCTTATGTAAAATCCGACGCTGATCACGAATACATGTAGCGCTTTTCAAAATTTCAATTAGATCAAAAGTTATTGCAATAAAAAATTTCACATTTTTTGGATATTTGGCAGGGGAGACGTCATGAACAGGGAAAAATTTCTAACTCCTATTCCAACCAAACTCAATTTTCTTATGTAAAATCCGACGCTGATCACGAATACATGTAGCGCTTTTCAAAATTTCAATTAGATCAAAAGTTATTGCAATAAAAAATTTCACATTTTTTGGATATTTGGCAGGGGAGACGTCATGAACAGGGAAAAATTTCTAACTCCTATTCCAACCAAACTCAATTTTCTTATGTAAAATCCGACGCTGATCACGAATACATGTAGCGCTTTTCAAAATTTCAATTAGATCAAAAGTTATTGCAATAAAAAATTTCACATTTTTTGGATATTTGGCAGGGGAGACGTCATGAACAGGGAAAAATTTCTAACTCCTATTCCAACCAAACTCAATTTTCTTATGTAAAATCCGACGCTGATCACGAATACATGTAGCGCTTTTCAAAATTTCAATTAGATCAAAAGTTATTGCAATAAAAAATTTCACATTTTTTGGATATTTGGCAGGGGAGACGTCATGAACAGGGAAAAATTTCTAACTCCTATTCCAACCAAACTCAATTTTCTTATGTAAAATCCGACGCTGATCACGAATACATGTAGCGCTTTTCAAAATTTCAATTAGATCAAAAGTTATTGCAATAAAAAATTTCACATTTTTTGGATATTTGGCAGGGGAGACGTCATGAACAGGGAAAAAATTTCTAACTCCTATTCCAACCAAACTCAATTTTCTTATGTAAAATCCGACGCTGATCACGAATACATGTAGCGCTTTTCAAAATTTCAATTAGATCAAAAGTTATTGCAATAAAAAATTTCACATTTTTTGGATATTTGGCAGGGGAGACGTCATGAACAGGGAAAAATTTCTAACTCCTATTCCAACCAAACTCAATTTTCTTATGTAAAATCCGACGCTGATCACGAATACATGTAGCGCTTTTCAAAATTTCAATTAGATCAAAAGTTATTGCAATAAAAAATTTCACATTTTTTGGATATTTGGCAGGGGAGACGTCATGAACAGGGAAAAATTTCTAACTCCTATTCCAACCAAACTCAATTTTCTTATGTAAAATCCGACGCTGATCACGAATACATGTAGCGCTTTTCAAAATTTCAATTAGATCAAAAGTTATTGCAATAAAAAATTTCACATTTTTTGGATATTTGGCAGGGGAGACGTCATGAACAGGGAAAAAATTTCTAACTCCTATTCCAACCAAACTCAATTTTCTTATGTAAAATCCGACGCTGATCACGAATACATGTAGCGCTTTTCAAAATTTCAATTAGATCAAAAGTTATTGCAATAAAAAATTTCACATTTTTTGGATATTTGGCAGGGGAGACGTCATGAACAGGGAAAAATTTCTAACTCCTATTCCAACCAAACTCAATTTTCTTATGTAAAATCCGACGCTGATCACGAATACATGTAGCGCTTTTCAAAATTTCAATTAGATCAAAAGTTATTGCAATAAAAAATTTCACATTTTTTGGATATTTGGCAGGGGAGACGTCATGAACAGGGAAAAAATTTCTAACTCCTATTCCAACCAAACTCAATTTTCTTATGTAAAATCCGACGCTGATCACGAATACATGTAGCGCTTTTCAAAATTTCAATTAGATCAAAAGTTATTGCAATAAAAAATTTCACATTTTTTGGATATTTGGCAGGGGAGACGTCATGAACAGGGAAAAATTTCTAACTCCTATTCCAACCAAACTCAATTTTCTTATGTAAAATCCGACGCTGATCACGAATACATGTAGCGCTTTTCAAAATTTCAATTAGATCAAAAGTTATTGCAATAAAAAATTTCACATTTTTTGGATATTTGGCAGGGGAGACGTCATGAACAGGGAAAAATTTCTAACTCCTATTCCAACCAAACTCAATTTTCTTATGTAAAATCCGACGCTGATCACGAATACATGTAGCGCTTTTCAAAATTTCAATTAGATCAAAAGTTATTGCAATAAAAAATTTCACATTTTTTGGATATTTGGCAGGGGAGACGTCATGAACAGGGAAAAAATTTCTAACTCCTATTCCAACCAAACTCAATTTTCTTATGTAAAATCCGACGCTGATCACGAATACATGTAGCGCTTTTCAAAATTTCAATTAGATCAAAAGTTATTGCAATAAAAAATTTCACATTTTTTGGATATTTGGCAGGGGAGACGTCATGAACAGGGAAAAATTTCTAACTCCTATTCCAACCAAACTCAATTTTCTTATGTAAAATCCGACGCTGATCACGAATACATGTAGCGCTTTTCAAAATTTCAATTAGATCAAAAGTTATTGCAATAAAAAATTTCACATTTTTTGGATATTTGGCAGGGGAGACGTCATGAACAGGGAAAAATTTCTAACTCCTATTCCAACCAAACTCAATTTTCTTATGTAAAATCCGACGCTGATCACGAATACATGTAGCGCTTTTCAAAATTTCAATTAGATCAAAAGTTATTGCAATAAAAAATTTCACATTTTTTGGATATTTGGCAGGGGAGACGTCATGAACAGGGAAAAATTTCTAACTCCTATTCCAACCAAACTCAATTTTCTTATGTAAAATCCGACGCTGATCACGAATACATGTAGCGCTTTTCAAAATTTCAATTAGATCAAAAGTTATTGCAATAAAAAATTTCACATTTTTTGGATATTTGGCAGGGGAGACGTCATGAACAGGGAAAAAATTTCTAACTCCTATTCCAACCAAACTCAATTTTCTTATGTAAAATCCGACGCTGATCACGAATACATGTAGCGCTTTTCAAAATTTCAATTAGATCAAAAGTTATTGCAATAAAAAATTTCACATTTTTTGGATATTTGGCAGGGGAGACGTCATGAACAGGGAAAAAATTTCTAACTCCTATTCCAACCAAACTCAATTTTCTTATGTAAAATCCGACGCTGATCACGAATACATGTAGCGCTTTTCAAAATTTCAATTAGATCAAAAGTTATTGCAATAAAAAATTTCACATTTTTTGGATATTTGGCAGGGGAGACGTCATGAACAGGGAAAAATTTCTAACTCCTATTCCAACCAAACTCAATTTTCTTATGTAAAATCCGACGCTGATCACGAATACATGTAGCGCTTTTCAAAATTTCAATTAGATCAAAAGTTATTGCAATAAAAAATTTCACATTTTTTGGATATTTGGCAGGGGAGACGTCATGAACAGGGAAAAATTTCTAACTCCTATTCCAACCAAACTCAATTTTCTTATGTAAAATCCGACGCTGATCACGAATACATGTAGCGCTTTTCAAAATTTCAATTAGATCAAAAGTTATTGCAATAAAAATTTCACATTTTTTGGATATTTGGCAGGGGAGACGTCATGAACAGGGAAAAATTTCTAACTCCTATTCCAACCAAACTCAATTTTCTTATGTAAAATCCGACGCTGATCACGAATACATGTAGCGCTTTTCAAAATTTCAATTAGATCAAAAGTTATTGCAATAAAAAATTTCACATTTTTTGGATATTTGGCAGGGGAGACGTCATGAACAGGGAAAAAATTTCTAACTCCTATTCCAACCAAACTCAATTTTCTTATGTAAAATCCGACGCTGATCACGAATACATGTAGCGCTTTTCAAAATTTCAATTAGATCAAAAGTTATTGCAATAAAAAATTTCACATTTTTTGGATATTTGGCAGGGGAGACGTCATGAACAGGGAAAAATTTCTAACTCCTATTCCAACCAAACTCAATTTTCTTATGTAAAATCCGACGCTGATCACGAATACATGTAGCGCTTTTCAAAATTTCAATTAGATCAAAAGTTATTGCAATAAAAAATTTCACATTTTTTGGATATTTGGCAGGGGAGACGTCATGAACAGGGAAAAATTTCTAACTCCTATTCCAACCAAACTCAATTTTCTTATGTAAAATCCGACGCTGATCACGAATACATGTAGCGCTTTTCAAAATTTCAATTAGATCAAAAGTTATTGCAATAAAAAATTTCACATTTTTTGGATATTTGGCAGGGGAGACGTCATGAACAGGGAAAAAATTTCTAACTCCTATTCCAACCAAACTCAATTTTCTTATGTAAAATCCGACGCTGATCACGAATACATGTAGCGCTTTTCAAAATTTCAATTAGATCAAAAGTTATTGCAATAAAAAATTTCACATTTTTTGGATATTTGGCAGGGGAGACGTCATGAACAGGGAAAAATTTCTAACTCCTATTCCAACCAAACTCAATTTTCTTATGTAAAATCCGACGCTGATCACGAATACATGTAGCGCTTTTCAAAATTTCAATTAGATCAAAAGTTATTGCAATAAAAAATTTCACATTTTTTGGATATTTGGCAGGGGAGACGTCATGAACAGGGAAAAATTTCTAACTCCTATTCCAACCAAACTCAATTTTCTTATGTAAAATCCGACGCTGATCACGAATACATGTAGCGCTTTTCAAAATTTCAATTAGATCAAAAGTTATTGCAATAAAAAATTTCACATTTTTTGGATATTTGGCAGGGGAGACGTCATGAACAGGGAAAAAATTTCTAACTCCTATTCCAACCAAACTCAATTTTCTTATGTAAAATCCGACGCTGATCACGAATACATGTAGCGCTTTTCAAAATTTCAATTAGATCAAAAGTTATTGCAATAAAAAATTTCACATTTTTTGGATATTTGGCAGGGGAGACGTCATGAACAGGGAAAAATTTCTAACTCCTATTCCAACCAAACTCAATTTTCTTATGTAAAATCCGACGCTGATCACGAATACATGTAGCGCTTTTCAAAATTTCAATTAGATCAAAAGTTATTGCAATAAAAATTTCACATTTTTTGGATATTTGGCAGGGGAGACGTCATGAACAGGGAAAAATTTCTAACTCCTATTCCAACCAAACTCAATTTTCTTATGTAAAATCCGACGCTGATCACGAATACATGTAGCGCTTTTCAAAATTTCAATTAGATCAAAAGTTATTGCAATAAAAAATTTCACATTTTTTGGATATTTGGCAGGGGAGACGTCATGAACAGGGAAAAAATTTCTAACTCCTATTCCAACCAAACTCAATTTTCTTATGTAAAATCCGACGCTGATCACGAATACATGTAGCGCTTTTCAAAATTTCAATTAGATCAAAAGTTATTGCAATAAAAAATTTCACATTTTTTGGATATTTGGCAGGGGAGACGTCATGAACAGGGAAAAATTTCTAACTCCTATTCCAACCAAACTCAATTTTCTTATGTAAAATCCGACGCTGATCACGAATACATGTAGCGCTTTTCAAAATTTCAATTAGATCAAAAGTTATTGCAATAAAAATTTCACATTTTTTGGATATTTGGCAGGGGAGACGTCATGAACAGGGAAAAATTTCTAACTCCTATTCCAACCAAACTCAATTTTCTTATGTAAAATCCGACGCTGATCACGAATACATGTAGCGCTTTTCAAAATTTCAATTAGATCAAAAGTTATTGCAATAAAAAATTTCACATTTTTTGGATATTTGGCAGGGGAGACGTCATGAACAGGGAAAAAATTTCTAACTCCTATTCCAACCAAACTCAATTTTCTTATGTAAAATCCGACGCTGATCACGAATACATGTAGCGCTTTTCAAAATTTCAATTAGATCAAAAGTTATTGCAATAAAAAATTTCACATTTTTTGGATATTTGGCAGGGGAGACGTCATGAACAGGGAAAAATTTCTAACTCCTATTCCAACCAAACTCAATTTTCTTATGTAAAATCCGACGCTGATCACGAATACATGTAGCGCTTTTCAAAATTTCAATTAGATCAAAAGTTATTGCAATAAAAAATTTCACATTTTTTGGATATTTGGCAGGGGAGACGTCATGAACAGGGAAAAATTTCTAACTCCTATTCCAACCAAACTCAATTTTCTTATGTAAAATCCGACGCTGATCACGAATACATGTAGCGCTTTTCAAAATTTCAATTAGATCAAAAGTTATTGCAATAAAAAATTTCACATTTTTTGGATATTTGGCAGGGGAGACGTCATGAACAGGGAAAAATTTCTAACTCCTATTCAACCAAACTCAATTTTCTTATGTAAAATCCGACGCTGATCACGAATACATGTAGCGCTTTTCAAAATTTCAATTAGATCAAAAGTTATTGCAATAAAAAATTTCACATTTTTTGGATATTTGGCAGGGGAGACGTCATGAACAGGGAAAAAATTTCTAACTCCTATTCCAACCAAACTCAATTTTCTTATGTAAAATCCGACGCTGATCACGAATACATGTAGCGCTTTTCAAAATTTCAATTAGATCAAAAGTTATTGCAATAAAAAATTTCACATTTTTTGGATATTTGGCAGGGGAGACGTCATGAACAGGGAAAAATTTCTAACTCCTATTCCAACCAAACTCAATTTTCTTATGTAAAATCCGACGCTGATCACGAATACATGTAGCGCTTTTCAAAATTTCAATTAGATCAAAAGTTATTGCAATAAAAATTTCACATTTTTTGGATATTTGGCAGGGGAGACGTCATGAACAGGGAAAAAATTTCTAACTCCTATTCCAACCAAACTCAATTTTCTTATGTAAAATCCGACGCTGATCACGAATACATGTAGCGCTTTTCAAAATTTCAATTAGATCAAAAGTTATTGCAATAAAAATTTCACATTTTTTGGATATTTGGCAGGGGAGACGTCATGAACAGGGAAAAATTTCTAACTCCTATTCCAACCAAACTCAATTTTCTTATGTAAAATCCGACGCTGATCACGAATACATGTAGCGCTTTTCAAAATTTCAATTAGATCAAAAGTTATTGCAATAAAAATTTCACATTTTTTGGATATTTGGCAGGGGAGACGTCATGAACAGGGAAAAAATTTCTAACTCCTATTCAACCAAACTCAATTTTCTTATGTAAAATCCGACGCTGATCACGAATACATGTAGCGCTTTTCAAAATTTCAATTAGATCAAAAGTTATTGCAATAAAAATTTCACATTTTTTGGATATTTGGCAGGGGAGACGTCATGAACAGGGAAAAATTTCTAACTCCTATTCCAACCAAACTCAATTTTCTTATGTAAAATCCGACGCTGATCACGAATACATGTAGCGCTTTTCAAAATTTCAATTAGATCAAAAGTTATTGCAATAAAAAATTTCACATTTTTGGATATTTGGCAGGGGAGACGTCATGAACAGGGAAAAAATTTCTAACTCCTATTCCAACCAAACTCAATTTTCTTATGTAAAATCCGACGCTGATCACGAATACATGTAGCGCTTTTCAAAATTTCAATTAGATCAAAAGTTATTGCAATAAAAATTTCACATTTTTTGGATATTTGGCAGGGGAGACGTCATGAACAGGGAAAAAATTTCTAACTCCTATTCCAACCAAACTCAATTTTCTTATGTAAAATCCGACGCTGATCACGAATACATGTAGCGCTTTTCAAAATTTCAATTAGATCAAAAGTTATTGCAATAAAAAATTTCACATTTTTTGGATATTTGGCAGGGGAGACGTCATGAACAGGGAAAAATTTCTAACTCCTATTCCAACCAAACTCATTTTTCTTATGTAAAATCCGACGCTGATCACGAATACATGTAGCGCTTTTCAAAATTTCAATTAGATCAAAAGTTATTGCAATAAAAATTTCACATTTTTTGGATATTTGGCAGGGGAGACGTCATGAACAGGGAAAAAATTTCTAACTCCTATTCCAACCAAACTCAATTTTCTTATGTAAAATCCGACGCTGATCACGAATACATGTAGCGCTTTTCAAAATTTCAATTAGATCAAAAGTTATTGCAATAAAATTTTCACATTTTTTGGATATTTGGCAGGGGAGACGTCATGAACAGGGAAAAATTTCTAACTCCTATTCCAACCAAACTCAATTTTCTTATGTAAAATCCGACGCTGATCACGAATACATGTAGCGCTTTTCAAAATTTCAATTAGATCAAAAGTTATTGCAATAAAAAAATTTCACATTTTTTGGATATTTGGCAGGGGAGACGTCATGAACAGGGAAAAATTTCTAACTCCTATTCCAACCAAACTCAATTTTCTTATGTAAAATCCGACGCTGATCACGAATACATGTAGCGCTTTTCAAAATTTCAATTAGATCAAAAGTTATTGCAATAAAAAATTTTCACATTTTTTGGATATTTGGCAGGGGAGACGTCATGAACAGGGAAAAATTTCTAACTCCTATTCCAACCAAACTCAATTTTCTTATGTAAAATCCGACGCTGATCACGAATACATGTAGCGCTTTTCAAAATTTCAATTAGATCAAAAGTTATTGCAATAAAAAATTTTCACATTTTTTGGATATTTGGCAGGGGAGACGTCATGAACAGGGAAAAATTTCTAACTCCTATTCCAACCAAACTCAATTTTCTTATGTAAATCCGACGCTGATCACGAATACATGTAGCGCTTTTCAAAATTTCAATTAGATCAAAAGTTATTGCAATAAAAAAAATTTCACATTTTTTGGATATTTGGCAGGGGAGACGTCATGAACAGGGAAAAATTTCTAACTCCTATTCCAACCAAACTCAATTTTCTTATGTAAAATCCGACGCTGATCACGAATACATGTAGCGCTTTTCAAAATTTCAATTAGATCAAAAGTTATTGCAATAAAAAATTTCACATTTTTTGGATATTTGGCAGGGGAGACGTCATGAACAGGGAAAAAATTTCTAACTCCTATTCCAACCAAACTCAATTTTCTTATGTAAATCCGACGCTGATCACGAATACATGTAGCGCTTTTCAAAATTTCAATTAGATCAAAAGTTATTGCAATAAAAATTTTTCACATTTTTTGGATATTTGGCAGGGAAGCGCTATGAACAGGGAAAAAAATTTCTAACTCCTATTCCAACCAAACTCAATTTTCTTATGTAAAATCCGACGCTGATCACGAATACATGTAGCGCTTTTCAAAATTTCAATTAGATCAAAAGTTATTGCAATAAAAAATTTTCACATTTTTTGGATATTTGGCAGGGGAGACGTCATGAACAGGGAAAAAATTTCTAACTCCTATTCCAACCAAACTCAATTTTCTTATGTAAAATCCGACGCTGATCACGAATACATGTAGCGCTTTTCAAAATTTCAATTAGATCAAAAGTTATTGCAATAAAAAAATTTCACATTTTTTGGATATTTGGCAGGGGAGACGTCATGAACAGGGAAAAATTTCTAACTCCTATTCCAACCAAACTCAATTTTCTTATGTAAAATCCGACGCTGATCACGAATACATGTAGCGCTTTTCAAAAATTTCAATTAGATCAAAAGTTATTGCAATAAAAAATTTCACATTTTTTGGATATTTGGCAGGGGAGACGTCATGAACAGGGAAAAAATTTCTAACTCCTATTCCAACCAAACTCAATTTTCTTATGTAAAATCCGACGCTGATCACGAATACATGTAGCGCTTTTCAAAATTTCAATTAGATCAAAAGTTATTGCAATAAAAAATTTTCACATTTTTTGGATATTTTGGCAGGGGAGACGTCATGAACAGGGAAAAAATTTCTAACTCCTATTCCAACCAAACTCAATTTTCTTATGTAAAATCCGACGCTGATCACGAATACATGTAGCGCTTTTCAAAAATTTCAATTAGATCAAAAGTTATTGCAATAAAAAATTTCACATTTTTTGGATATTTGGCAGGGGAGACGTCATGAACAGGGAAAAATTTCTAACTCCTATTCCAACCAAACTCAATTTTCTTATGTAAAATCCGACGCTGATCACGAATACATGTAGCGCTTTTCAAAATTTCAATTAGATCAAAAGTTATTGCAATAAAAAATTTCACATTTTTTGGATATTTGGCAGGGGAGACGTCATGAACAGGGAAAAAATTTCTAACTCCTATTCCAACCAAACTCAATTTTCTTATGTAAAGTCCGACGCTGATCACGAATACATGTAGCGCTTTTCAAA